>BPLR01007440.1:0-182152 GCA_021605095.1 Caerostris extrusa
ACAATGAATGGAAATCACGACTAGAAGTCGTGAAGCTTTGTTTTTTTGTCGTAGTTAAAAAAACTCTTATAGAAAAATTGAGTGGAGTTAGGCTTTTTATTTTGCGTAGTTAATTTATATAGGAAATTCAGCTTTTGATATAAGTTTGTGACCCAATTTGTGTAAATAACAATGAATGGAAGTCGATTTCATCACTTTTGCCACTGTTAACAACTAATGGAAAACAATTTTATTAATGTTAATAAATATCTGTCATCTGGAAAATTAAAGTAAGAAAGGCTTTGTTTTTTCCGTAATTAATTTTTATAAAAAAGTACAACTTTGATAAAAATTTGTCAACAATAAAGGAAAAATACATTAATCAGTAGCAAAATTTTCGAATAGGATTATATGCTCAAATCACATATGTCTTTTCGATGACAGTGAAACAGCATTATTTATTCTATACAAAAAATTAAAAATAATTTATTGAACAACTTATGAAATTGGATTTATTTCTGCACGTAGCTTTTTCAATTGAAATATTATTTTTAATCCTTTCCACTAATGATATCTTTTTCAATCATATTAATCATTGACTAAGATTTCTATTAAGACTCTGCACTTAGGGTGCGCTTTTATATTAAAAGGTTAGAAATCAATCAAATATAAGAAAATTTTATCATTTATCTATACTTTAAAAGAAGTCCTGATATGCACAAACGGCGAAAATATATATGTACATATTTCATAAAAATCTCTAAATTATTGAAAAATATTAAAGCCTGCATTCTATATTTTATTTCTGAATGAACTAAAAATTATGTTTCAAATATTAGTGCAATATCTATAATACAAACAGACTATTGCTTTCAGTTGACAAACATTGCAAAAGGCAAAATTTCACGTAATCGAAGCAAATATTTATTTCTGCACTGCTTAATATTTGAGAATACACTGCATTACCGATTTTTTTATTCAACTCCAATAACAGCATCATTCTCAAATCAGTTGTTAAACCCACCGGTATCTTATAAAGCAGGATAGAATCAATCAAACAGAAAGGGAGATCTATAAGCGCTTTGCAATGCGCCAGTAAACTAAAGGCGAAAGATCTGATGATGAGTTACGTACAATTTTAGAGCGTTTACTGATGAATTTAATCCAAATTTAATGCATTCTAGACAAGCTTTTTCAATATTATTCCATCTCTAATGCAAATTTTTACATTAATTCTTACGGAATAGTGCTACTAATGAAATCTACAGTTAGAATTGTGAATATATGGATAAATTAGATTTATTAGAATCTGCTAGCTCTGTACAAAAAATAAAATATTTGATTTACAATAATTTTCTCCATGTTTTATAGTTAATTATTATCATATATTTTCCTAATAATGCGTAAATAAAAGAAAAAAAATACTGTCAGAAGACTAATGTTCATTCCATAAGCTCATTTTTTGAAAAAAATATTTTTATGGCGTGTCAAAAGATCTTGTCTTGGTATAGATCTCGTGAAATTTTAAAGTATGAGTGCGTGCCAAACAAAACTAATATGAATATTGGTTTTTAGAAACTAAAAGATCAAATAAATAAAATTCTGTGAGAAAAACTGAAAAACATAAACAACTTAAGGTAGGAATGAAAGAAATTTAAGGAAGTGGCATCACCACTAACTTGATGATGTAAAATACGCCACAATACCATGAGTTGACTCGAACTGGTTATAAGCTAGAAAAATGTTGTTGTTATAAGCTTAAGCAGAAAAGAATGCGACTGTATTATAAGTCTTGGTACAGTACTTCAATATTGTTGTGGTTATTGAATAAATTCACGTTTTTGAAATACACTTATTAAAATTTTACAACAGCATGTTTAATAGCAGAGTTACAATAGCAAGTGACGTTTTTGAAATACAACTATTAAAATCTTACAATAGCATGAGTTGATTCGAATAGGTCGTAAGCTAGAAAAATTTTATTGTTATAAGCTTAAATAGAAAAGAATGTGACTGTATTATAAGTCTTAGTCGATGGCTTTAATGTTGTTGGGCTTATTGAATAAAATTCACATTTTTGAAATACAATTAATAAAATTTTACAATACCACGAGTTTAATAGCAAGGTTACAATAGTTATGAGTTGATTTTAATAGGTCGTAAGCTAGAAAAAATGTTGTTGTTATAAGCTTAAACAGAAAAGAATGCGACTGTATTATAAGTCTTGGTCAATGATTTCAATGTTGTTGAGGTTTTGAATAAAATTCACGTTTTTGAAATGCAATTATTGGCTAACTCTCTGGTCTTTGGTATCACAAGCTTAAGGTTTGAATTCTGACGGTGGCATGGATGTTTGTTAGTGGTTAGGAGTCCACGTTAAACTGTAGATCTCGGTCTAATTAGCCCAAAGTGAGTATATAACGACAAACCAAATTTAAGAAAATTCTTATTATATTGAATAATTTAAAAAAAGTTACTAACTATTAGTTTGGTCGTTAAAAAAAAAGGATAAAAAGGTATAAAAAAGAATAAAAGGCATCGGTAATTAAAGGCATCATATATAATACGAACATTTGTTTGACGAGTAAAAGCCCCATAAGGCACTTAACTGAGCGGCCATGACACCCGTATACAACGTATTTAGGATCGAAAATAACCTGCCAGAATTAATTAAGATGTCTAAACCTAGAGGAAAATTAACAGCAAAGTAGAAAGTAATTGTGATTACCTTCAGGGGAAATAGCATCTGACATGATTTAATTAAATTGTAGTCCTGATTTGTTTTATTGTGCATTCGATTTTCTGCGTGTGTATGAAGAAGAAATCATCTGATGTTCCAGAAACATGTCCAACTTTTTAATCATATGATTCATGTTTAGCTAATATTATTACAATATATTCTGATGCGATTTAAATGGTCCCTGTTTTACACTTTTGACATAATCGAGATTTTTAAAATAATGTGAAAAATCAGAATAAGATTTTATCATGGAATTTATCTATCTTTAATGTAGTATGTCTACCTATGTCTAGTAAATTTATCTATTCCTATGATAATAATATTTGTTATGATATATTCTGATACGGTTTAAACGATCCACTACTTGAAAAATAATCACCACTTTTAAATAATTTGAGAAACCTCAGAATTTTATCATGTAATTAATCGTTTATGTTTAGAAGTTAAAAAATGAAAAGATGTAAAACTTGAACAAATAATCATGAATATAATACGTTAATATAATTAATATAATTTAAGTGCATTATTAAAAAATAACTTTTGTAGTTAAAATTAATAAAAATATCATAACGAGATTGTTAAAAATCTTCAAAAAAAGGCATTTATTGAAGATTATTCAAATCTGTTTAATAAAATGACAACGAAATTCAATAATTTTTTATGCATTATAATGTCTACCTATATTACTAATTAGCAAATATTCAATATTTTAAAGATTTCAAATGGAGATTAAAAATTAAAATTAATTATCCATACAATTAATTTACCGATACAATACCGAAACTACATTAGCATCAGTTAATTTTCACTTAAATATTTAACTTATACAACATCTAAATTTAAAAAATACTAATAAAAAAATATATTATTGTTTTTATCATATATTCCCAAACATAATAAGTTAAATTATTGATGATAAATATTTTTAATTCTTTCATATTAAATTAAAAACTGTAGGGAAGATAGCTATGACTGAAGTGAGATGCCGCGAGAACTCGCCGATTTAACCGCAGAGCTCAACTGATCGCGTCGGTCTATTTACGGAAGAGTTTCGCCAAACTTTCCTTGTAATATTACCATAAGTGTTTCGTTAATAAATCAAAAAATTGAAAGAAATTTAAACAATTTTAAAAATATTTCTAAATATTAAAAAAGGTAAACAACAATACAAAAAAAAAAAAATCCTTCTGAAAACTAGCATGAAATTTTTTTAGACATTTTTTAAAAAAAGAAAAATGCCTATATAAACAATCTTTTATAGTTATTTAAATCAAAATACTACATAAAAATATTCTCATAAAAAATAAATAATAATAATCCTCATAATAAATAAATCCTCCTCAAATATCCTAAAGTTGTATAAATAATACAACTTTTTTTCATTGACTCAATAAAAATAAGTATATAAAGTCGATAAATATATTTATAGGTTTATGAATAATATAAGAACTTTTTAAACAAAAAAAAAAAATAAACATAATAACTAACGAAAAAAATTAGTTTATCATTAAAAACAATAATACTGTACAATTTTTTTTACTTTTAAAAAAAAAAAATTATATTTAAATCAAAGTATTACATAAAAATATTCTCATAATAATAATCCTCATAATAAATAAATCATCCTCAAATATCCTGAAGTTAAATAAAACAACTTTTTCAGAAAATAAAGTAAGTCAATAAATTCGATAAATATTTTTTATATGGCAAAAACAAATGAATAACATAAGAACTTTTAAACAAAAACCAAAATCTAAACATAATAACTAACAAAAATTTAGTTTATCCTTAAAAACAATAATCCAGTACGATTTTTTATTTTTCAAAAAATTAAAAACGCAAAAAAAACCACACAAAGTAATTTCGAAAGACATATAATTTTCCCTTAAAGCATTCGAATTCTATTTTTAGTTAAAAACAAGTCTTCGAAGCAGACAGAAAATCTGATAAAAATTTCAATACTCAAGATGTGAATGAGATTGATTTGGAATAACAAGAACATAAAAGTGCATAACAACCATTTCGAGCAGTTTTATAGAGTGGATATTTTATTTATATGTCAGAAACAAACAAAATCCTTTTGAAATATTGGCATGGTGGCACTAAAAATCGATTTTATAGATCCATTTTCACTCTATTTACTTAAACTAAACGACTTTTGTGTATCGGATATTTTGTTTCGCAATCCGGGCATTAAGATGTTTTTAGTCTGATTTTGGAAAACTACTAGAAAATTTTACGACTTGTTTTTTTTTTTTTTAGGGATATAAATGTTCAGTTATTTATAAGTATTTTTTGACATATTCAAGACATAAAGCATTAGCAATAGAATTTAATGTATTTATGCATTTATAATTATTAAAAAGAGGAAAATGAAAAAAAATTATGGCAACGGCGAAAGTATAAACTTTATGACTTGTTTTTTTTTTAGGGATATATATGTTCAGTTATTTATAAGTATTTTTGACATATTCAAGACATACAGCATTAGCAATTGAATTTAATGTATTTATGCATTTGTAATTATTAAAAATGAAAAAAAAAATGCCAACAGCGAAAAGTAAAGAAAAAAATTATGGCAACAGCGATTCGCTAAACTAATAATAATAATATATTTTTTTCCACAAGATATTATTAATAATAAAAGTTTTAAGTAAAAAACAAAATTACGTGAAAAAGTACAATAAATAAACCTATTATTTACGAACATATAATCCACGAATTTTAGCTAACTTAGTTTTGTTCATTTTTATTAAACTCTTTTACATTTTTAAAAGAATTTTTTACGTTTTGAAAAATATATTTAATTACACTTATACGATTTTTCTGTCATTCAAAAAATAAGTAAAATGTGGCAAAGACAGAAAATAAAATAGCTATTTCAAATAAAATGTGAAATAAATTTAGTTGAAATAAAAAAATATATAATAATTAACAAATATATAATTTCGAAACTTTTTTTGCTTAGCGTTTCTTACAGAAACAAATTTCAAAGAGGTTTTTGGAGAATAATAGTTGTTAATTTACATAAAGTATGAAATATTTAACTTCAACAAAGTTAAAATTAAAATTCATCTTTAATTGATTTAAATGCTGAAAATTCATCGAGTATTATGTAAACTCAGAATACGAAGATTTAGTAACAGACTTTTCCTTCACAAATATTGTTTTTTTAAATATATTTTAAATTTCTTTTTTGTATTGATGATATTTAGCATTTCATTAAATATTCATTATTACTTTATCCCTTCTTGATAAAAATATTAAGTACTAGCATAAAAATAATGTATTGTATTCGTATATTGCTTTAAGTATAAGTATTAAGTTTGCTAGTATTATGTAAACAACCGAATACGAAAATTTAGGAACATACATTAAACATACTTTTCCTTCATAAATATTGTTTTGTAAAAATGTATTTGTAAATTTTTGGTTTGATGATATTCCTTTCTCATTTATTCTAATGGATACAGTATTGAGTATTAGTGCAGAAATACTGTATTGTAATCATATACGAATTGCTTTAAGTATAAAACATTAACTTTGAGAGTATTATGTAAACAAGAATTAAAATAAATAAGTATTAAGTTTGCTAGTATTATGTAAACAACCGAATACGAAAATTTAGGAACATACATTAAACATACTTTTCCTTCATAAATATTGTTTTGTAAAAATGTATTTGTAAATTTTTGGTTTGATGATATTCCTTTCTCATTTATTCCTAATGGATACAGTATTGAGTATTAGTGCAGAAATACTGTATTGTAATCATATACGAATTGCTTTAAGTATAAAACATTAACTTTGAGAGTATTATGTAAACAAGAATTAAAATAAATAAGTATTAAGTTTGCTAGTATTATGTAAGCAACCGAATACGAAAATTTAGGAACATACATTAAACATACTTTTCCTTCATAAATATTGTTTTGTAAAAATGTATTTGTAAATTTTTGGTTTGATGATATTCCTTTCTCATTTATTCTAATGGATACAGTATTGAGTGCTAGTGCAGAAATACTGTATTGTAATCATATACGAATTGCTTTAAGTATAAAACATTAACTTTGAGAGTATTATGTAAACAAGAATTAAAATAAATAAGTATTAAGTTTGCTAGTATTATGTAAACAACCGAATACGAAAATTTAGGAACATACATTAAACATACTTTTCCTTCATAAATATTGTTTTGTAAAAATGTATTTGTAAATTTTTGGTTTGATGATATTCCTTTCTCCTTTATTCCTAATGGATACAGTATTGAGTATTAGTGCAGAAATACTGTATTGTAATCATATACGAACTGCTTTAAGTATAAAACATTAACTTTGAGAGTATTATGTAAACAAGAATTAAAATAAATAAGTATTAAGTTTGCTAGTATTATGTAAACAACCGAATACGAAAATTTAGGAACATACATTAAACATACTTTTCCTTCATAAATATTGTTTTGTAAAAATGTATTTGTTAATTTTGGTTTGATGATATTCCTTTCTCCTTTATTCCTAATGGATACAGTATTGAGTACTGGTGCAGAAATACTGTATTGTAATCATATACGAATTGCTTTAAGTATAAAACATTAACTTTGAGAGTATTATGTAAACAAGAATTAAAATAAATAAGTATTAAGTTTGCTAGTATTATGTAAACAACCGAATACGAAAATTTAGGAACATACATTAAACATACTTTTCCTTCATAAATATTGTTTTGTAAAAATGTATTTGTAAATTTTTGGTTTGATGATATTCCTTTCTCCTTTATTCCTAATGGATACAGTATTGAGTATTAGTGCAGAAATACTGTATTGTAATCATATACGAATTGCTTTAAGTATAAAACATTAACTTTGAGAGTATTATGTAAACAAGAATTAAAATAAATAAGTATTAAGTTTGCTAGTATTATGTAAACAACCGAATACGAAAATTTAGGAACATACATTAAACATACTTTTCCTTCATAAATATTGTTTTGTAAAAATGTATTTGTTAATTTTTGGTTTGATGATATTCCTTTCTCCTTTATTCCTAATGGATACAGTATTGAGTGCTTAGTGCAGAAATACTGTATTGTAATCATATACGAATTGCTTTAAGTATAAAACATTAACTTTGAGAGTATTATGTAAACAAGAATTAAAATAAATAAGTATTAAGTTTGCTAGTATTATGTAAACAACCGAATACGAAAATTTAGGAACATACATTAAACATACTTTTCCTTCATAAATATTGTTTTGTAAAAATGTATTTGTTAATTTTTGGTTTGATGATATTCCTTTCTCCTTTATTCCTAATGGATACAGTATTGAGTACTGGTGCAGAAATACTGTATTGTAATCATATACGAATTGCTTTAAGTATAAAACATTAACTTTGAGAGTATTATGTAAACAAGAATTAAAATAAATAAGTATTAAGTTTGCTAGTATTATGTAAACAACCGAATACGAAAATTTAGGAACATACATTAAACATACTTTTCCTTCATAAATATTGTTTTGTAAAAATGTATTTGTAAATTTTTGGTTTGATGATATTCCTTTCTCATTTATTCCTAATGGATACAGTATTGAGTATTAGTGCAGAAATACTGTATTGTAATCATATACGAATTGCTTTAAGTATAAAACATTAACTTTGAGAGTATTATGTAAACAAGAATTAAAATAAATAAGTATTAAGTTTGCTAGTATTATGTAAACAACCGAATACGAAAATTTAGGAACATACATTAAACATACTTTTCCTTCATAAATATTGTTTTGTAAAAATGTATTTGTAAATTTTTGGTTTGATGATATTCCTTTCTCCTTTATTCCTAATGGATACAGTATTGAGTGCTAGTGCAGAAATACTGTATTGTAATCATATACGAATTGCTTTAAGTATAAAACATTAACTTTGAGAGTATTATGTAAACAAGAATTAAAATAAATAAGTATTAAGTTTGCTAGTATTATGTAAACAACCGAATACGAAAATTTAGGAACATACATTAAACATACTTTTCCTTCATAAATATTGTTTTGTAAAAATGTATTTGTTAATTTTTGGTTTGATGATATTCCTTTCTCCTTTATTCCTAATGGATACAGTATTGAGTACTGGTGCAGAAATACTGTATTGTAATCATATACGAATTGCTTTAAGTATAAAACATTAACTTTGGGAGTATTATGTAAACAAGAATTAAAATAAATAAGTATTAAGTTTGCTAGTATTATGTAAACAACCGAATACGAAAATTTAGGAACATACATTAAACATACTTTTCCTTCATAAATATTGTTTTGTAAAAATGTATTTGTAAATTTTTGGTTTGATGATATTCCTTTCTCCTTTATTCCTAATGGATACAGTATTGAGTATTAGTGCAGAAATACTGTATTGTAATCATATACGAATTGCTTTAAGTATAAAACATTAACTTTGAGAGTATTATGTAAACAAGAATTAAAATAAATAAGTATTAAGTTTGCTAGTATTATGTAAACAACCGAATACGAAAATTTAGGAACATACATTAAACATACTTTTCCTTCATAAATATTGTTTTGTAAAAATGTATTTGTAAATTTTTGGTTTGATGATATTCCTTTCTCATTTATTCCTAATGGATACAGTATTGAGTACTAGTGCAGAAATACTGTATTGTAATCATATACGAATTGCTTTAAGTATAAAACATTAACTTTGAGAGTATTATGTAAACAAGAATTAAAATAAATAAGTATTAAGTTTGCTAGTATTATGTAAACAACCGAATACGAAAATTTAGGAACATACATTAAACATACTTTTCCTTCATAAATATTGTTTTGTAAAAATGTATTTGTAAATTTTTGGTTTGATGATATTCCTTTCTCCTTTATTCTAATGGATACAGTATTGAGTATTAGTGCAGAAATACTGTATTGTAATCATATACGAATTGCTTTAAGTATAAAACATTAACTTTGAGAGTATTATGTAAACAAGAATTAAAATAAATAAGTATTAAGTTTGCTAGTATTATGTAAACAACCGAATACGAAAATTTAGGAACATACATTAAACATACTTTTCCTTCATAAATATTGTTTTGTAAAAATGTATTTGTAAATTTTTGGTTTGATGATATTCCTTTCTCCTTTATTCCTAATGGATACAGTATTGAGTACTGGTGCAGAAATACTGTATTGTAATCATATACGAATTGCTTTAAGTATAAAACATTAACTTTGAGAGTATTATGTAAACAAGAATTAAAATAAATAAGTATTAAGTTTGCTAGTATTATGTAAACATGGAGTACGGATTAGGATAAACAAGTGTTAAGTTTGCGAGTATTGTGTAAACAACCGAATACCAAAATATTTAGGAACACACAATAAACAAACCTTCCCTTCAAAAATATCGTTTTTGTAAAAATATATTTGCAAATTCCTTTTGTATTGATAATATTTAACATTTCATTAAATATTCATTTCTCCTTTGTCCCTAATGGATACAATATTGAGTATTAGTATAGTATTGTATTCATATAAGAATTGCTTTTTACGCTGAAAACATTGCACATTTGTTTGGTAGATTATAAATTTTCTATGGCAAAATCTGCTCATGAACTATAAATAGGTAGCTCATTCTTGCAATATGAAAATCAAAAATTCATAAGTTCGGTTTTTATTACAAGACAGTTAAAAAAAAAAAAAAAAAAAAAACATTTTTAGGAAAACCGAACGCACACTTTTTTCTGATCTACTACGACTTTATTTCAATCTAAAAATCTAATATGTTGCAAACAAATACCACAAACAACTTCCGCAGAAAAGCTCAAAAACAAATTTACTACAGACAACATTCATTTCGGCCAAGAAGTTCTCGAGCAATATGCAGCAACGGAAAGAAGAGTATTAAAAACACCCACAGGAGGCACATCATTCAAGAGGCAAATATGTCAAGACTTCCCTAAGTAATAACATTTCATCGAAAAGCCAACGGCTTCTGGTTTCTCCTTTATTTTTGATTACGGATTCTATCGGGGGTCTTTCTTTCTTTCTGTTTTTCATGAAATCAATTTAATTCACTTGAGAAAGAGGAAGGATAAATAAATGCAATTCTTATTCTTGAAACAGAACGCGTTCGGCAGACGGAATCGACCGATTCGGAAGCCATTCCTCAGTGCCACAGAGGGATAATGTGCAACATAATACACACTCACTCGGATCTCTGCAATCAAATATGGAAGAAAATTCTACAAGAGCTTCTTCATTACAAAAAAAAAAATAATAATAATAATAAAAGACTTAACTTGGATTCTGTTGTTCTTTTCCATGGTAAATTTGATGGATAAGGAGTGAAAGGTTTGATTTAAAACTTGTACTTGAACACGGGTATTCGTTTATTTTCAAGATGCATGGAAAAAAATGGCGATTTGGTATTTTTCGATGATGCTATTTGATGCTCACGTTTTTTACAGAAACAAATTTCAAAGAAGTCTTTGGTGAATCACGGTTGTTAATTTACTTAAAGCATGAAATATTTAACGTTAACAAAGTTAAAATTAAAATTCCTTTTTAATTGATTTAAACGTTGAAAATTCATGGAGTATTATGGAACATTCGAAAACGTAGATTTAGGAACATACGTTAAACGGATTTTTTCTTCATAAATACTGTTTTTGTAAAATGTAAATTTCTTTTTGTATTGATGATATTTAGCATTCCATTAAATATTCCTTTTTCTCCTTTGCTCCTAATGGATACAATATTGTGTATTAGTATAAAAATACTGTATTGTATTCATATAAGAATTAAGTATAAGTATTAAGTTTGCGAGTATTATGTAAACAACCAAATATTAAGATTTAGTGATACTGATATTTATCATTATAACAAGTATGGAATTTAAAAATGTTAAAAAAAATCATTTAACAAAAAGCAATCTATTAAGAGTTATATAGTTTGCAAAATTGTATTCATTTAGAGTTCAATTCAAATTTCTTTTTAATGCAGTGATACATTTAATAAAAAAAAAAAAACGTGGAAATTATTATTATTATTATTTGAGGTAACATTTTTTTTTTTTTTTTTTTTTTTTGAATTGGTAAATAACATGACAATTGCAACTTGACTTTATTTTTCATATGTAGAGAGTAAATATCAACGTTATTTTAAGGATAGTGTAAGTTTTTAAATTTTCCTTTAAGATTCTAAACAACTTTTAAAAGGAAACTTAAAATTAATTATAATTAAAAAAACTTAAGATTTGTTGTAAAAAAATGTGCTACACTGACAAAATATTATACAGAATGATATTATACATATTTGGGCAAAATGTTATATGAAATGGCGACTAAAAACGAAATCGTTGAAAGACACAAACTTAAAATATACTAGGTCAAAAATTATCATTTTATGATACTATTTTTTTTATTAATAACTAACTGCCTGGTGCTACAGTCCATGTTGGACCAAGGCTTTTGCCTACTGGCAGTTTCCTAAACAGATGTTTTTTTTTCACGGGGTAGGGTTATCAACCCTACACCAAACAGTCATATTAGACCGAGACCTATGGTTTAAAGTGGATTACAAAACACTACAAGCATCCATGACATAGCCGGGACTACAACCCAAAACCTGTGGCACCGAGAGCAGGAGCTTTTTTTTTATTACTATAATATGGAAATAGATGTGTCATCTTTAATTTCCATAGACATTATAGATATTCATCTACAGAACTGGAAGCTCCTTAAAAACCCCTGTTCCACTACAGCCGCTTATATGACCAAAAATGATGAGTGTTTATCAAGAAGTATGACAAAAAGATAAATAATAAAAATAGCTCTAGAATAATTTACAATATTATTGAATCGCTTATAACGTAATAATCCCATTTTATAACCAACATATTTAACAATAAACTCCATACGTTTATTACAAAGACTTGATCCAGGCGTCATTACTGATATACAAGTTACAGTAAAGTTGACAACACATAGCAAGAAAGTAATATCAGAGGAAGATAGTAAAAATACCTTATTAGGGAATACGAAAACCGTTCGTTTCACGTCATAAAAATATATTATGACACAAGAAGCTAATTCTACATAATTTGAATTATCACAAATTGATTGGCTACAATGTTTTTGCAAGCAATCTTCCCAACTGTCACGTATACACTTTGGAACATTAGAATTTTAAAGAACACCATTTCTCACTCCATTTACAATTTCAGTGCCACTAAAACGGGGAGATTCCCCTAACAAATCGTCTGTCGCAGGCAGTCCCGGCCTCCCTAAAAACACAGAAGTAATGAGCAAAGATTTTAATGTTTCCCGCTTCTCCGCAACAAGAACTGCACCACTGTCGTTCGGAAAATGTGCTTTTCCACGATTACTCGGCCCGATTCAATTCTCGTAAACGACATTTCACGAGCTGGCGATTTTCGGAAAAAAGGCAGGGGCGGAGAACGATGGCTCGAACACCCCCGCGATTCGATCGATGAAGATTTTAAGAGGGTGGGAGGGGTGAATTGGGGGTGTCGAATTCACGCGATATACCAACAAGGGAGTGAGGATTCAATGCAAGTGCCTAGCAAAAATCCTCTCCAGAAGGTGGATGCCATTACACACAATTCAGATAAATTCGTTGTCGGATCACGGGGAAACGAGTCGGGATTTTTCTCGGAAGCGGTTGATGTTCGACGATTTGTCGCCAAACTTTTATCTTTTTTTATCCACTTGAAATAAAATTGTAAATCTGATTGAACACGTTTTTGTTTGTTATTTAATTGTTCTTAATTTTTTTTTTTTTAATAAATAGGAATTATCTAAATTACTTACAATTCAGATAAATTCTTGTTGTCGGATCACGGGGAAACGAGTCGGGATTTTCTCCGAGGCGGTTGATGTTCGACGATTTATCGCCAAATTTTTTATCTTTTATTTATTTAATTTTTCCAATTGAAACAAAATTTTAAATTGGTGTGTTTGGTGTTTAACATGTTTTTGGCTGTTTAATTGCTCTTAATTTTTTTAATAAATAGGAATCATATTAATTACTTTCAATTCAGATTTATCTCAATTCATGTTGCGATTTAGATAAATTCGTTGCGGGATAACGGGGAAACAAGTCAAGATTTTTCTCCGAAGCGGTTGATGTTCGACGATTTGTCGCCAAACTTTTTTTTTTTCACTTGAAACAAAATTGTAAATCTGATTGAACATGTTTTTGGGTGTTTAATTGCTCTTAATTTTTTTTAAATAAATAGGAATCATCTTAATTACTTTCAATTCAGATCATCTTAATTACTTTCAATCTTAATTACTTTCAATTCAGATTTATCTTACAATTCAGATAAATCCGATGTCGGATCACGGGGAAACGAGTCGGGATTTTTCACTGAAGCGATTGATGTTCGACGATTTGTCGCCAAACTTTTTATCTTTTCTTACACCACTTAGTACAAAATTGTTAATATAATTGAGCATGTTTCTTGGGTGTTATTTAATTGCTCTTAATTTTTTTTTAATAAATAGGAATCATTCAAATTACTTTCAATTCAGATAAATTCGTTGGCGGATCACGGGAAACGAGTCGGGATTTTCTCCGAAGCGGGTTGATGCTCGACGATTTGTCGCCAAACTTTTATATATATTTTTTTCCCCACTTGATACAGAATTATAAATCTAATTGAACATGCTTTTAGGTGTTATTTAATTGTTTTTAATTTTTAATAAATAGGAATCATCTTAACATTAATGTTTTAATTATTACATATCAATTATTCTATTATTCGAGAAGCATTTGTAGAAATGGAATTCATCGAATTTTCGAAACAGAAATATTTTACTATACATATAATACATCAATACCAACTATACATCTATTAAACATTTTCTGTAAAAGGTTTCTTAAAATTTACTATCATTAATAAAAATATATCTAAATTTCAAAATAATACCAAATGGAAGTACTTCTACTTCTTCATAGGCACAACATCTCCATAGTGGACCAAGGCGTCTGCCTACTGGCAGATAAAAAATGGTAGTACATAGTGCATAACATGCATATATGTATATAGTTGTGGACTACAAAACCTACAACTATAACGGCTTAATCGCAATTAAAAATCTAGATACGTATGATTATTTTTTATTATTAAGTTTTTACAATATTTCCAGTAATTTTTCATTATTTTATTGTATTTATTATTAAAGAAAATTAAGTAAGTTTTTAAAAATTTAAATTATATTATTGTCATAATAATAAATTAATATCCATTTTTTTCCTCTGAAGCTACTAGAAGAAAACAAATTTCATCAAACTTTGTACAATACCGTAAATTGCATAATGAATAAATATTTTTGCATGATGATGTAATTAATTAAAACTAATCTTTATTCTAATTATTTAGATGTCCACATGTTTTTTTTTTTATCATGCTTAAATGTACTTAGATATTTATATATTTTCTTAAAAAAAAAACACTTTTTATTTAGAACAAATATTTTTTTAAAAACATCAAAATTAAATATATTATTAGAAATGTTACTTTGCAGAAGGAAATAAAAAATTATGAATTTAAGTTGCTAGGAAATTTTGTAAGTATTTCATTTAAATTAATTTAACTTACGACGCGTTGTGATACATGTGATTTGTGATAAATGAAAAAAAAAATCATTCAATATTTCTTAAGTGATTCGTTCAAGTAAAATTATCGTTTCATAAATTTTCAACCATTTTAGTAAATTGAGGTAAATGTGAGTTACATTCAGTGAAAATCATATATTCGATAATTCCTTAAATTATTGTAATTCCAATAAAAACAAAATTATTATAACACTTTTAAAGAAACAATTTTAAATTAAAAAATTAATTAATTAATAAAATGTTTGTAATAAAAACAATTTTGAAAAAAAATGATCTACACTTTTATGTCACGCCAGTATGACTCATAGCAAGATTAGTCAACGTCGTATACTCAAGTCGTAATTCACAGTTATATTAATTCAAAAGAATAAAAAAACAAAAATAGTTAAAAAGTATAATTAAAAAAATAACCGAAATACATCATGAGTAAGTATAAACCTCTAATCTGAAAGAGTAAATAAAAAACAAATAAGGTAAATATAATTACAAAAAAAATTACATTTATAAACAAAATTTAGAACCCAAAATATGTTTTCGTAAATAAAACCAAATGAATAATGAGTCTATCAAAATCAATAATGAGAACACTTAAATTAACTTAAGGATTCTAACGTTTCTTGACATTCACGTCTAATTATTAACTGTTTTACCAAAAATTGGTAAAAAATTTATTGACCTCAATAAATCAATCCTGAAGCAGAAATTACCTAATTAATGATTAACTTTTAATTATGATGAATGTGTTTTGATTCAGTGAAGAACGATTCATTCAACTGTTTAATATTTTTAAATCACAAAATTGATTATAGCCGAGTTTAAATCATTTTGTTTACTTAAAATGAAACTTTTCTACATTTAAAAAAACAAATGTTTACTTGAAAAATGATTGATGATGATAAATTTCTTACATTTGAATTAAAAAAAAAAGTTACTATATTTTTTTCCCTTTTCTAAATAAAAAAAAAAAGGTGGAATTTATTAATGTCGAATGTTTTAAATAAACAGTCTAAACTAATTAATTCTATGCTAAATGGTTATAAAAAAGAATACTTTTAATGAGAAATTGTAGATTTTATTCTTCCAACTCAAACATTTCTGAATGATAACAAACATGCAGCGCCACCTTTTTGGCACAATTTGGTAAACAAATGAGTTTCGGTTTTAAGTTACCTCACTTTACCGATTTCAATATCAATCGATTTAAAATTTGTCAAACACAATTATAATAATCAATTATATTGATAAATAATCCCTTCTTTAAAAAATACAGCAATTAAAATTATATAACTATAGGTGTACAAAAAAATTCCATAAAAATGAATAAGAACGTACAACTATTCATTTAGAATGAAAGTAGAAATGCATATATGTTAAAAATAAATATTAAAAGTTTGAATTTTTTAATATATATTTCGGAAAAATAAAAACGACAAATAATGAATTTCAAATTTTTTTTTTTAAACTTAGCATTTATATGATGTTTATTTGCAAATCAGGCCTTAAATTATTCATTTATGAATAAGTTTTTAATTAAAAGTATTATATTCTGCATTTAATTTTTTAATAATTTCTCACATAAATCTATTTTATCACTTATTTTTACGAGAAAAAGTTTTGATGATATAAAACGTACATACAATGCACGATTTATATATATATATATATATATATATATATATATATATATATATATGTATATATATATATATAATATATATTTATATATATATATATATATATATATATATATATATATATATATATATATATATATATATTTTATATTATATATAAATAAAAATATATATACAAACTTTTATAGAAATAAAAACAATTCAAACTAGTCCAATGATATCTGTAGATTTTCTTTTTTGTTATTTTACAAATTATACCATAAAATACGACATAATTTATCTAACTCTACGGAAATTCAAAATTTTCGCCAATTTTTTATTCTACTTTTTAAACAGTTACGGATGAAATATTTTTCTATCTTATCGAATTTAACGAATGAATTATCATTTGATTATTTTTTAAATAGACTATATAACTACTTTTTTTAAATAGACTATAACTACTACTATCTAAGTGTAAGATATCGAATTTCGCAGACCAAAGTTTAAAAAAAATCATAATCATATTTACCTCTGGATATTGGTGAACAGGCATCATTCAAACTATCTTTTGAAATATTTTGACAAATTATTAGAAATCAAAATCATTGCATGTCGAATAACAACATTAGAAGAACGGAGACAGAATTATTTCTTTTGCATGACATTAATCCACATATTTAGATTGCTGTATCAAACAGTAACTTTAACTGTCACTGCCACAAGATGCAAATAAATAAATCCACACACAACAACAACACTTATCAAAAGCGAAACGAATCGGAAATTTTCGTCGGATCTGTTTATTGACGAAATGAACGGAACTCGGGAACGAATTCAGAGATTCGAACTGGCGCAGAACTTTTTCTCTTAGAAATCTTCACGTCTTCTGAGGCTGTGACGCTGATCACCAATGTCACGTGCTCAAAACAGCTCTCCGATTGGTCGAGACGGTAGAGTCTACTACCCGAGCTTCGGGGAAATCGAAACTAGCAAGCAGGGATGGATGTGACAAACAGTTCTTTATTTGTAGTTCGTGATTCTGAGTTTGGGAATTTTGTCGTGCTGTTTAGAAACTGGAAAAGATGGAAACAAAACATAATGATGGGTAAGTTCGTAATTTTTATAAATAAAAGATGTTTTAAAAATAGAATTAAAATACAATAATTGTATAAGTATGATAAATAGCAATAGAAGCATATTAATTTTGATAGAATAAATATTATTTAAAATTTGATATGAAATAAATTTGTTCTTTTAAATAGTTTTTAATAAATGTGAAGTTCAATTGAAAAAAATTAATTGAAATCATACCAGTTTTTTTTATTAATTTATTTCAAAGTGCATAAAAATTAAATATTTTATTTTTATACATGAAAAAACTGGTATGATTTAAAATTAATTTTTTTTATTTGAAAATTATTTATATCAGTTGAAAAAAAATATTTATAAAAAAATTGTTTATAATTTATTTTTTTTTTTCCAAATAACTTTTTTGAACTTATTCTAAATTTCGGTTACTAAAATTAACTGAAAAAAATGATGAGAACAAACACGAATAATGAGTCACAAACTCTATATATTCACTATTTCTTCCGTGTGCAGAAAAAAAAACATAAACATATAAAAATATATAAAACGTATTAAACCCTAAAAATAAAATATCTTAAATAAAACATAATTTAAACTTTGGAAAATTAAATAAATAAATTTTTAAACAATCTTCAATATAATTATTCTTCATTTTGTTATTATTATTTTGTTTTATTCTGGGAAAAAAAATTTAATTATCTGATGTTAACTTAACTCTTATACTTTCTGGTTTTATTGTAGATCTGCATTTTTGCAACCGAAACTTCTGAATTGAAAATTTCGCGTCTTCCGATAAGTAACCACAGATGGAACTGTAGCGCCATCTAGTGATCATTAATAGAACTGTATTTTTGAATGTCTCGAAAGCGAAATTCGATTTAAATATTTCAGTATTATAAAATTTTGAATTGTGACTCACCTTGAATTAATTCTTTTAAAAACTCATTTTTTAAGTTTTAATATTGAATAGGTCCTGCTTTAGTTTGACACAACAGAAATTCTTCATTTTTGTGGAGTCTTTTATTGTTTTATTGTAATGAAAAGCAAATAAAATACTAAAAAGAAAAGAATGAAATTTATTGGTTAATTAAAACAATTTAATTTGAATTTATAAAGCGAAATTAAATTTAATGTGTAAAAATTTATTTTTATTGGATAAGTAAATATTTCTTATAACTTAAAAGCAATATTAAGAATTCCGATTAATTTTACCTAGATGCATAGCTAAAAGCTACAAACAAAATTTATTTTTCTTTATTAAATCATAGCTGTTATTTCTATTAAAGAACCGGTACTATATAGCAACTTCAATATTTTATTTGTTTTATAAAAATAATAACGTTTAGTATCTTAGAAATATGAAAATTGAGGTTGCATAATAATTAATTTGTTGTATAATGTATAATAATATTTTTTTCAATGAATCTTCATCAATATTATTTCTCCATCCAGAACTCACACAAAGTAAAGTGTATTTTATCATTTATTAAAACACAAAAAACCTTTGATCTGATCTGCTAGTTATTAAAAATTTTTTTTGAAAACAATTAATCATGAAAGGATTTATCTGTTTGTTTATTTTTGTTGATATTTTTTTTTTTTATTACTCATCCTTATTATTCTTATTATTATTAGTTTCAATAAATCACCCTATAAAATAATTTAAAACGACAATACATAAAAAGTTAAAATAACGAGTGTGTGAATTATTCGCATTAAATATAATTATTATTTCTTACTATGATTAAAAAATATCTTAAATTTATTAGTTCATTTTTGGAAAAACATTTGTTTTTTTCTTTTGAATGTATCGTACATTTGAATGTATGTACATTTGAATGTATCGTACATTTGAATGATTTCCTTTTATTGAATTACATAATATTTTGATACAAATGGTAACTTATCCTATAAATTCTCCATGTCATATTTTAGCAATGTATAGGTAAGAAAATATGCGAAATAAATATGATTTAAAATATGAATTAGTTATTTAACAATATTTTAAGTGGACGTCCAGCCTACTATTAAACATATATTTCATTGGTTTAAAAACGTTATAGTTGTTATATCGTATTAGTTGTCGTTATTATATTGTTTAAATATACTTGAAGGATTTCCTTTTAGTGGATTACATAATATTTTGATATAAATTATATTTTTGTAACTGATCCTAAAAATTCTCCATGTAACGATATTTAGCAAGATATAGGTAAGAAAATATACGAAATAAACAACAAGATTTAAAATCTGAATTAAATTGCCAATATTTTAAATGGACTTCCAGCCTTCTCTCAAAAATATATTTCAATGGTTTTAAGACGTTATAGCTCGGAGATATTACTTGTTTAAATATACTTCACTGATCTCCTTTTAGTGGATTGCATAACATTTTGATACAAATGCTAACTGATCCTAAAAACTCTCCAAGTAACGATATTTTAACAAGGCAAAGGTAAGAAAATCTCTATACGAAATTAACAACATGATTTAAAATATAAATTAAATTGCTTGCCAATATTTTAAATGGAGTTCCAGCCTACACTTACAAATATATTTCAATGGTTTTAAAACGTTATAATTCGGTTATGTTACTTGTTTAAAAGTACAATGAACTTAAATTAAATTGGACAAAATTAATGATTGGTAAATATACAGCCAAATGTAAGAATACATATGATTATAAGATAGTGAAATACATCAATCTCATCTTTTACACGAATGTTTTGCACATGTCTACCAAATCATTATTGCCCTATGTTTGTGAGTTTGTTCACATCCATCAATCTCAAGTGCGTTCCATTTAGGTCCTCCCCCCTCAATTTAGTATATGTTGTATTTTTACACAGGTGAATGAATTTCTAAACAATTTGCACATCGAAAAGAGTTTCATGAAACCAGACAATATTTCAGCTCTGTTATACAGATCTATCGTTGCGAGAATCCAGAAAGAATGAATCAAAGAATCTAAAGCCAAAGCTAAAGTGCTAAAATACTTATCAGCAATTGTCGCCAATTTTTAATTATTCAAAAGTAACACATTGTTTTCTTAATTGGACAAGAGACATATGTAATACCAATATTTATATTTTTAATTATTAAAAAGTTGCATTGTTTTCTTAATTGGACAAAAGATATGTAATTAATATTAATAGTTATAGTTTAATTATTAAAAAGTTACATTGTTCTCTTAATTGGAAAAAAATATATAACTAATACTATTATTTATATTTCAATCATTAAAAAATTGCATTATTTTTTTTAATTAGACAAATATAAGTAATGCTAATACTTATATATTTTATTTTAATTAATAATGCTAATATAATATTTATATTAAATAATATATTAAATAATATATAGATATATATATGTGTGTATAATTGGACAAAAGATATATGTAATACTAATATTTATATTTTTTATTAAAAAATTATATTGTTTTTTTAATTGGACAAAAGATAAAAGTAATTATAATATTTATATTTTAATCATTAAAAAATTTCATTGTTTTCTTTAATTGGACAAATATAAGTAATACTAATATTTATTTTTTAATTATTAAAAATTTAAATTGATTTCTTAATGGGACAAAAGATATAAATAATACTAATATTTATATTTTAATCATTAAAAATTCCATTGTTTCCTTCAATTGGACAAATATATAATATTAATAATTTTGCTAATATTTATTTTTAATTGACAAAAAATTAAAAATAATATCTATATTTTAATCATTAAAAATTCCATTTGGACTTTAAAACAAATATAACTAATATTAATATTTATATTTTAATTATTAAAAATTTATATTGTTTTCTTAATGGGACAAAGATATAAGTAATACTAACATTTATATTTTAATTATTAAAAAATTACATTGTTTTTTTTTAATTGGACAAATATAAATAATGCTAATATTTATTTTTTTAATCATTAAAAATTTATATTGTTTTCTTTAATTGGACAAAAGATATAATAATAATATTTATTTTTGAATTATTAAAAATTTGCATTGTTTTCTTAAATGGGACAAAAGATTAAATAATACTAATATTTATATTTTAATCATCAAAAAATTCCATTGTTTCCTTTAATTGGACAAATATAAGTAATACTAATATTTATTTTTTTAATAATTAAAAATTTATATTGTTTTCTTAATGGGACAAAAGATATAAATAATACTAATATTTATATTTTAATCATTAAAAATTCCATTGTTTAATTTAATTGGACAAATATAAGTAATATTAATATTTATTTTTTATTATTAAAAATTTATATTGTTTTCTTCATTGGGACAAAAGATATAAATAATACTAATATTTATATTTTAATTATTAAAAAGTTACATTTTTTTCTTTAATTGAAAAATATAAATAATGCTAATATTTATATTTTAATCATTAAAAAATTCCATTGTTTTCTTTAATTGGACAAATATAAGAAATATTAATATTTATTTTTGAATTATTAAAAATTTATATTGTTTTCTAAATTGGACAAAAGATATAAATAATACTAATATTTATATTTTAATCATTAAAAATTGCATTGTTTCCCTTAATTGGACAAAGATATAAATAATACTAATATTTATATTTTAATCATTAAAAAATTTCATTGTTTCCCTTAATTGACAAAAGATATAAATAATACTAATATTTCTATTTTAAGCATTAAAAAATTCCATTGTTTCCTTTAATTGACAAATATAATATTAATATTTATTTTTCAATTAAATATTTATATTGTTTTCTTTAATTGGACAAATATAAATAATACTAATATTTATATTTTAATTATTACAAAATTATATTGTTTCCTTTAATTGGATAAATAAAAATAATACTAATATTTCTATTTTAACCATTAAAAAATTTCATTGTTTCCTTTTAATTGGACAAATATAAGTAATATTCATATTTATTTTTAATTATTAAAAATTTATTTTGTTTTCTTAATTGGACAAAAAGATATAAATAATACTAACATTTATATTTTAATCATTAAAAAATTCCATTGTTTCCTTAAAAGATATAAATAATACTAATATTTCTATTTTAATCATTAAAAAATTCTATTGTTTCCTTTAATTGGACAAATATAAGTAATATTAATATTTATTTTTCAATTAAAAATTTATATTGTTTTCTTAATTGGACAAAAATATAAATAATACTAATATTTATATTTTAATCATTAAAAAAGTTACTTTGTTTTCCTTTTAATTGGATAAATATAAATAATGCTAATATTTATATTTTAATCATTAAAAATTCCATTGTTTCCTTTAATTGGACAAATATAAATAATACTAATATTTCTATTTCAATCATTAAAAAATTCCATTGTTCTCTTTAATTGGACAAATTTAAATAATATTAATATTTATTTTTTAATTATTAAAAATTTATATTATTTTCTTAATTGGACAAAAGATATAAATAATACTAATATTTATATTTTAATTATTAAAAAGTTACATGGTTTTTCTTTAATTGGATAAATATAAATAATGCTAATATTTATATTTTAATCATCACAAAATTCCATTGTTTCCTTTAATTGGACAAAAGATATAAATAATACTAATATTTCTATTTTAATCATTAAAAAATTCCATTGTTTCCTTTAATTGGAAAAATATAAGTAATATTAATATTTATTTTTTAATTATTAAAAATTTATATTGTTTTCTTAATTGGACAGATATAAATAATGCTAATATTTATATTTTAATTATTAAAAAGTTACATTGTTTTCTTTAATTGGACATATATAAATAATGTTAATATTTATATTTTAATTATTAAAAAGTTGCATTGTTTTCTTTATTGGACAAAAGATATAAATAATACTAATATTTATATTTTAATCATTAAAAAATTCCATTGTTCCATTTATATTGTTGCATTCCCATTGTTCCATTTATATTGTTTTCTTAATTTCTAAATAATTTCTTTATATTGTTTTCTTAATTGGACAAAAGATATAAATATTACTAATATTTCTATTTTAATCATTAAAAAATTCCATTGTTTCCCTTAATTGGACAAAAGATATAAATAATACTAATATTTATATTTTAATCATGAAAAAAATTTCATTGTTTCCTTTTAATTGGAGAAATATAAGTAATATTAATATTTATTTTTGAATTATTAAAATTTATATTGTTTTCTTAATTGGACAAAAGATATAAATAATACCAATATTTATATTTTAATTATTAAAAAGTTACATTGTTTTCTTTAATTGGACAAAAGATATAAATAATACTAATATTTCTATTTTAATCATTGAAACATTCCATTGTTTTCTTTAATTGGCCATTATAAGTAATATTAATATTTCTATTTTAATCAATAAAAAATTGCATTTCTTTTCTTTAATTGGACAAATATAAATAATACTAATATTTCTATTTAAATCATTAAAAATTTCCATTGTTTCCTTTAATTGGACAAATATGAGTAATACTAATATTTATTTTTTAATTATTAAAAATTTATATTGTTTTCTTAATTGGATGAAAGATATAAATAATACTAATGTTTATATTTTTAATTATTAAAATTTATATTGTTTTTCTTAGTTGGACAAAAGATATAAATAACACTAATATTTACATTTTATTTTTTAAAAAGTTACATTGTTTTCTTAATTTGACAAAAGATATAAGTAATACTAATATTTATTTTTTAATTAAAAATTTATATTGTTTTCTTAATTGGTCAAAAGATATAAATAATACTAATATTTATATTTTAATTATTAAAAAGTTACATTGTTTTCTTAATTTGACAAAAGATATAAGTAATACTAATATTTATATTTTTAATTATTAAAAGTTACAATGTTTTCTTTATTGGACAAATATAAGTAATACTAATATTTATTTTTTAATTATTAAAAATTTATATTGTTTTCTTATTTCGACAAATATAAATAATGCTAATATTTATAATTTAATTATTAAAAAGCAACACATTGTTTTCTCAATTGGACAAAAGATATAAGTAATACCAATATTTTAATTATTAAAAATTACAATATCTTAGTTGGACCACAGATATATGTAATACTAATATTTGTATTTTTTATTATTAAAAAGTTACATTGTTTTCTTAACTGGACTATAGATATGTGTAGTACTAATATTTATATTTTAATTATTAAAAAAATTGCTCTGTTTTTTAATTGGGCAAAACATGTAAGTAATACTAATATTTATATTTTAATTATTAAAGAAATTGAATTGTTTTTTAATTGGACAAAGGTATAAATAATAATAATATTTATATTTTTAATTGTTAAAAATTTGCATTGTTTTCTTTAATTGAAAATATATATAAATAAAACTAATGTTTATATTTTTAATTATTAAAAAGTTAAATTTTTTTCTTAATTGGACAAAAGATGTTATATTAAAGAAAAGAAAAACTTTTTTTTAAATGTTATGATACTTAAAAGAAACTCCAATATTATTTAAAATTTTAATTCTTTTATTCATTTATGTCTTGAAATAAAAAATAATTTTTTTATACAAAAGCAACAAATTTTGTTTAAATCATGAAAATATCATTCTACACTTTTGAATGATGGATAAATTACATAATAAAATTTTGGAAAAAAAAAAAGTTAAAAAGGTTATTAAATTATTTTTCAGTAACTTCGCTTTTTGAAATCATATTGTTGTCGTCATCATCATATCCTGCTTTTGCAGTAATTTGGTGATTAGTTCAAAAGTTTCCAAATTGGAGGTGTCATGTTCGAAACCTAACAGAATATAAGTTCTCGGAATGTGTGATAAATCTAAATCAATTGACTTTAAATTCCATCCATGGAAATCTGAAATGAGCGTGCCAAGTTTCCAACGTGCATTTCCTATGTGTTCATTTCACACTGCTGACGAAAACACGTAGAAGAAATGAATGCGCCAACTTCCGGGTTCTTTTAGTTCACAACGGTGGTTCAAAATAAATCAGCTCAACTATTTTATTACACGTACTAAGAATATTAAAAACTTGGTACAATATTTACAAATTAATAGTAATGCCACACATTCTATTCTCTAATGCTATAAAACTTAATTTCTATCAATATACCTCTCACACCTTACCTCTCTCTCTCTCTCTCGCTTTCCAAGCGCGCTCTCAAACTCGCACTTCTTTCGCCCAATTAACTTGGCGTCGCAGCGCCCTCTAACGATCATTCATTCTTATTTTTTCCACAACTGTAGTGGCAAAACCAAAGATTTCAGTAGTCTTTTTATTTACAGATACATCAAACATATTTCGGGGATGAACGAGGTAAATCCTTAGATGGGAGAGTCCTTTCTTCCATGAGGAGAATAGACAATGCAGACTTTCTGTGCTATCTCTTAGTGTTTTCTTTGAAAATTGTGATATCAAAATGTGGGTGAATTATAATAGACTCTCTTTAGTGCATATAGGATAACTCTAAATCAGCATCTATCATTGTAGTTTCAGATTCAAAATGTCTGGCGCTAAGCCAAACAGCACGTTTTTCAGTAAGTAGCAACTACAAGTTAAAGTTGGCTGAGCTTGATCTGGCATATCTTAGATCAAGAGGCTTAGTAGCTTTTACTATTAAATTCTTTATTTTCCAACATATAACCAATGAATCACCACCAAGAGCCAAAACATTATAACCACCCCTACATTTTCAATATATACGAATTCAATTTAAAAAAATATCATTAATAGAAACATTGATCATATATTTGATCCATTTTCATCCTATTGTCAAAATTACACGTATTGCTCAGTTGTAGTGCAATTATCAATTTTTTTTTCTTTAGTAAAAGAAAGTATTAGCAAAAAGAGTCAATAAATACAGAGAAAATTTTTAGGAAATCGTAATGGACTCTTGTGTTTATTACGATTTCCTAAAAACCATTTTCCTCCAGATTTTTTACCCTATCATAAATTTTTTTTTAATTCTGAATTCTTTCAAGGTATTTTATAATTTAATTTCTATCGTAAATCTACGTTAGTTGCCTATATTACAATAAAATTATATATTATTGAAAGCTTAATATAATCTTTTTTACTACATTTGACTTGGTGTCATTGTAATATAGCCAACTAACGTAGATTTAAGACAGAAATTAAATTATAAAATACCTTGAAAGAATTCAGAATTAAAAAAAAAATGTATGATAGGGTAAAATTCTGGAGGAAAATGGTTTTCTTTCATCAGATAAAATATATGAAACCAGGAGTTGAGCGTATAGTATCTTATCAGTGTAAGTAATGTATTGAGTCGTATCAATGCAAGCTGTCTTATAATAATCACTAATGCAAAAACCATATTATATGAAAGGTTATATGATATAAAATAGATTTTAATCGGAAATAAATTATTTATGTAAAATTTCATTAGAAATGGTGTTGAATTTTATTTATTTATTTCTAAATTTCAGCCATAACAAAAAAAAAAAAAAAAAAAATTAAAACATAGAAATAGAAAATATAGAACTGAAACGTTGTTTATAACTAATTCTGTTATAGGGATGTAAAAATAAAATACGAATATATAAATAAAAGTAATGTAAAAATATAAAAAAAAATTTTCATCCTGCATATAGCATCCTGCATAAAACAATATTTGAAAAGTAAAAATACCATACATTGAAAAAAAAAAAAAAAAAGAATAATATTATCAAAAATTTTAAAATTCACTATTTAATCAAAAAATTTTTTTAAACAAATAAAAAATATTTCTAGTTGACTTAAACTTTTACAAATTGCTTAATAGTGAAAATAAATAAAAAAAGTCAATTTTTAAACTAAGAAACTTTAAATGTATTTTTTGTGCCATTTTACTATAATAAATTATTTTTGCAATACACTACTTATACTGGTACGACTCAATACACTACTTATGCTTTATTAAAAGTCAAATTACAATTTATTTCAATATTATTTTTCAATAATATATTTGTTTTTTCAATACATTGCTTTCATTAATACCACTCAATACACTACTTATGCTTTAATAAAAAGTAAAACAAAAATTTTTTTTGTAATTTATTTGGTTTAAACCTAAAAATAAATTAAAATCAGAGAAAACAAAACTTGTTTTTGCTTTTAATTTTTAAGCTATAACATCTGAAAGCTAACTTATTTTATATCTGGTTAAAAAAATACAGGCATGCACCTTTGCTTTACATACAAGGATATAATTAGTAAAAATCGTAAAGAAAATTAATGTAAATAATTGCTAAAAGACAAATGTTTTGATTTTATTGATACCTAAATATTTGAATGTTTACATCATAATATTTTTATAATCTGCATTCACTTCAAATACTCTCGAGAAGTTGAAGATAAAATAAATCTTTCGATTTCACAAAGACAAATGTAAATAATAATTTATTTAACAAATAAATAAATCGAATGAAATCTGAAGTACAATACAAAACAATAGAACTGCAACGAATAGGATAGGCATATCCTACTTGATAAGAAGTAGGATGCTTTTATCTGCTATGCATTATTTTCCATATATAGACATGATAAGTAAATAAAAAGATCTAAAATATTCTGATTTAACTGATAGATTAACATTTAATAAATTAACATTTAAATAAAGATTAATATTTAATAAATTAGCATTTAATAAAGTTTATTTTTATTTAATCTGTGTGCGCAGAAGATCTACCTCTCCGTGGTAACACTTTTTAATGGCTAAAAGATCTGCAACTTGGCATTATTGTTAGATTAACGAACTCTATTTCGGCATGTTTTGTTGTATTATTTTGTTGTTGTTGTATGTTTTTTCGTTGTTCTTTTTTTTGCTGTAACTGTTCATAATCTGCCATTGGAAATAAAAAAAAAAAATTTTTTTATTTAACCGTAAAGTGTAATTTAATTCCATCTTTTAAATCGATCATTAATTAGATAAGTCATTAATTTAAAATTTTTGAATATTTATTATATCTATATAGGTTGTGTGATTTCTTATCTAAAAATTTATTATTAGTGGAAAAAGAAATTGTAATTTATATTTTAAACTAAATGATTATAAATTAATGTTTAATTTCTTTTATTTTTATTAAGAATTGATTCTTGTTAAATAGTCCTTTTTAAAAAGCTAAAAAGTCAATTTAAAATGTTTTAAAGATTATTGACCCTGACGTGATTTGAACACGCAACCTTCTGATCTGGAGTCAGACGCGCTACCGTTGCGCCACCAGGCCATGACAGTAAAGCATTTTTACATTAATAATCACATAATAAAATCCTACAGAATTGGGGATTAAAATAAGTGAGCCATTGTAACTGAAATTAAAAGTGTGTAGAGAAATACAAAAATAAACCACTAGTTTTATATAGGGACATAAAAACAACAAAAGTTTTACAATTTAAAAAAAAAATTTTTTTTTTTTTCCGCAAATGTTATTTAATTGAAATTTGAAGAAATAAGGAATAAAATATTAAATTGTACAAAAATTTAACTATGCTCGCAAAAAAAAAAAAAATTAACCTTACATTGAAGGATTAAAAAAATTGGTGAAAAAATTTTTGCTTTCTTAATGATAAAATTTAATGATCATTAATTTATGATAATTCTAAAACAAATAAAACAAATGCAATTGAACTGAAACGATATTGGAACCATTATATTTTCAAACTTGTAATAATTAAAATGGATGTCAATTTGTTAAATGACACGATGATATCTTATACAATTGAATGTATGTAATGTTATTCTCATCAAGAAAATATCTATGTTCAACAATGTAATTATGTAATTGTAATGCAATAAATTTTTAAGAAAGCAATAAGCAATTGAATGATAATGTCCTTCCTAAGTACCGTTTGCCTCAGGAGTGGCAGGCAATATGACTTGAAATTTATTTTATTGGTATATTTTATTGCTTTTTGTCATGCTAATTTCTTTCTGTGAGGTTTTGAGGTTTTGAAGCTGAAATGTTTTGGAATAACAGCCTATTAGCATCAATTATTACTCGAATTCTTATAAATTAAGGACATATTTTTTTTTGTATATAATCCACGAATTATAGGTTGAGATTTTTAGTGTGTATTATAAGTTTGAACCTGATGGCCGAGTGACTTAAGATCGGTGCCACAGGTACAGAGATCGAGTTCTGCGGTGCTATGGATGTTTGTAGTGACTTGAAATCCACTAACTGGTGACTTATAGTGAATTCCGAAATCTAATATGTACTGGTCTAATATGACTGTAAATAAGTTGACTGTGTGACTGTGACTAAATCTAATCTAATCTAACAAATCTAATCTAAATCTCGTGGCAGTAAGTAAATCTACTATCTACCCTTCTAATTTGACTTTAGAAGTACGGCTACCGCCAAGTTACATAAACTGTAACGCTGGGAAGTTAGTTAGTATTGTAAGTAACTGCATATAATCTATGGATTTTTGTCGTCAAAACATTCGGTAAAAATTAATTATAAAAATATTTTCCAAAGATAGAAAAGACGGAAGACGTACAAAACAGATCTTGTAAAAATAAAGTGACAGGAAGTAATGGAAAATGGTTCGAAGCTAATGATAGAAATTCGAATCATTCACCGATGTGTACTAATATTATTTTTTTTTTTCTTTTTACATTATTAAAATAAATTTTTTGATAAAGCCTTCGTTAGTTTGGATACATATCCAATAAATATTTTTTTCACCATAGTTCTCATTTACATAATTTCTTTTTCGATTAATTGCCTTAAATGCGTGACATAATATTTTTTTTATGTAATTATAGCGTCAAAAATGCTCTTAAAATTGAAAAAATGTTATATTTGTATAAGATCTGAATAACAGTAAAAATGGAATTTTATTGTTACTCACTCTAATCGAGAAAATAGAGAATAAGTTGGAATCACTAGGTGATTATAAGTCACTGAGAATTCTTCTTCATTGGCGCAACAGCCCTATGGTATGCCAAGATCGTCTGCGTACTGGCAAATTTCGAGACAGGAGATGTTTTCTTTTTTACGGGGGTAGGGTTGTCAGCCTCATGCTCTACAGTCATACTAGACCAGAACAAACGGTTTGAAGTGGATTAAAATAAAATAAACACCCAATAAGTTTAAAGTAAACACCCATGTCACTGCCGGGACTCGAAGACGAAACCTGTAGTACTAAGGACACGCGCTAGTCCCTCGACCATCAGGCCCCCTGTTGCTGTGGATTATAACCTAAAAATTATGTTACATTAAGTTGTAATCTACATTTTGCTTAGTTGTATTAGATGGTTTATTGATAATTTTTCATAAATATGCCATCACAAATGCTCATAAAAATTTAAAATTTTTATCTCAACAGCAGTAAAAAACCGGAATTTTATTGGAACATAGTATGGTACAGAATAATTTAGAATCGCCAAAGAATTATATACTACTGAGGTTAATAAAAATACAATTACGGTACATTAAGTTGTAATCTATATTATACATAATTTAAAAATATCTTAATTTGAAAAAAAAAGAAAATAAAAATAATGGAAAAAAAGAATATAATTAAACTTAAAAAGGAATTATACTTCGATTTCCTTCTGAAGATACAATAAATGTAAATTCTAACTTAAATGTCCACTGCTATTTTGGCATCATATAATTTTTTCCAAAACATATCCTGTTTACAACTTATTTACTTGAAAACTATAACCTTTGCTACAAATGCTTTATAACCTTTCATCAAGAAGATGTACAGTTTTCTTTTAATTTCCCTTCCTTCCTCCTTCGACATTGTTTACAATCAAAAAGCTATTATAATCGTTCAATCATAAATTCCGATTTTATAAACACAAGAAATGTCGATCACTTACGCTATCGATTGCGTCAAACTTATCAACCTTGTCAACCCCAACGCGAAATAAAAGAACAAAAATGAAAAAAGAAGATTTTTTTTTTTCCCTTTCTTCCACGGAATTAATAATTTCCATTAATTTCGAAGATTCATCAATCACAACAACTTTACAATTCGCCAATAATTACCATCCGCCATGATAGCGAGTATAGTTATAATCCTGGTATCTTTTCTTTTTCTGGTATGCCACTCTTCCGAGAGTTTCGTGTGTGCCACATTGTCTTCTTTATGGGGCACGCGAAGAGTGCGTGAAATAATGAAAACGGAGACCTTATAGGTAAAGTCATTTTGAAGCTAACAACTCATCCAATGCTCATTATTGGAAGTGATTCGTTTTTCAATAATGGTTGTCAATATGCGTGGAGTTGAGTTGACGGGCATTGCTTTCCGTTAGCTTTTCGTTCGAGGGCCGGTCTGTTGGGCAAATTCCCTTTTTCGAATAAGTTAATTACGCTGATAATGTACTAAAAGAAAGAAGGATGAGGCAAAAAAAAAAAAAGTGCTGCAATAAACTGTAGTAGCACGCAATTGTATGTGATAAAGCTTACGAAATGATGCTTGCGTTTAATGAAGAAGATTTTAATTTCGTTGTGTTACAGATAAAAATGTTACGATAATCTCGATTTTTCCTCCGCTCTTTTATTTTAAATATGATAAACGATGAAATTTTCTGCTAAATGGTCTTAACAACACATTATTTTATCAGTTCTGACTAAAGTTAGTTTATCTTTGTTTTTAAATCAAATTACCAAAACTGCTGATTTCTAGAATCAATTTGTTGTGTGTGTGACTAATCCTCAGATCTGCAGTGTGGAAGGACATCCCATGAATAATCTACTCATGGATGGAGGGAAAAGGGCAGCTTCTGTTGTGATGGAGCACCCGTAGGTAGAAGTTTGTCTTGGCTCTGTGTCACTTAAGAGGGAGGGAATTACCTTCCAGGAGGACCTTTAGGGGGAAGTACGCCATATTTTTGCATCGTATGGGAGAAAACTCGTATGAAATAGCTTAATTTGACAAAAAAGGAAAATAAAAATATATGTAAAAATTGGAAAAAAGGGAGATAATTAAACTTAAGGAATTATACTTCGATTTCTTAATGAAGATAATAAATGTAAATTCTAACTTAAATGTCCATTGCTATTTTGGCATCATATAATTTTTTTCAAAATTTATCCTGTTTACAACTTATTTACTTGAAAAATAACTACAAATGCTTTATAACCTTTCATCAAGAAGATGTATTTTTTTCTTTTAATTTCCCTTCCTTCCCTCCTTCGACATTGTTTACAATCAAAAAGCTATTATAATCGTTCAATCATAAATTCCGATTTTATAAACACAAGAAATGTCGATCACTTACGCTATCGATTGCGTCAAACTTATCAACCTTGTCAACCCCAACGCGAAATAAAAGAACAAAAAAGAAAAAAAGAATACACTTTTTTTTTCCCTTTCTTCCACGGAATTAATAATTTCCATTAATTTCGAAGATTCATCAATCACAACAACTTTACAATTCGCCAATAATTACCATCCGCCATGATAGCGAGTATAGTTAAAATCCTGGTTTCTTTTCTTTTTCTGGTATGCCACTCTTCCGAGAGTTTCGTGTGTGCCACATTGTCTTCTTCTTATGGGGCACGCGAGGAGTGCGAAATAATGAAAAAGGAGACCTTATAGGTAAAGTCATTTTGAAGCTAACAACTCATCCAATGCTCATTATTGGAAGTGATTCGTTTTTCAATAATGGTTGTCAATATGCGTGGAGTTGAGTTGACGGGCATTGCTTTCCGTTAGCTTTTCGTTCGAGGGCCGCTCTGTTGGGCAAATTCCCTTTTTCGAATAAGTTAATTACGCTGATAATGTACTAAAAGAAAGAAGGATGGTGCAAAAAAAAAAAAATAATAAAGTAGTGCAATAAACTGTAGTAGCACGCGATTGAGCTTACGAAATGATGCTTACATTTATTGAAGAAGATTTTAATTTCGTTGTGTTGCAGATAAAAATGTTACGATAGTCTCAATTTTTCTCTCTTCTTTGTTTTTAAGTATGATAAACGATGAAATTTGTCTGCTAAATCGTATCAATATTTTATCAGTCCTGACTAAAGTTTGCTTTTTAAATCAAAACTACCAAATTCTAACAATAATTTGTTCTGTGTGTGTCTAATCTTCAGTGTCGTCCAGTGAACAATGTGACCATCCATTACTCACTGCAGGACACTGAAGATTAGATCCCAATGTCTATCCATCAGTAATCTACTCATGGATGGAACGAAAACGGGGACAACTTCTGTTGTGATGAAGCACTTGTAGGTACTTGCACTTGTAGGCACTTGTAGGAACTTGTAGGCACTTGAAGCACTTGTAGGTCTGATTTAGCCCCGTGTCGCCAGTGCCTTAAGGGAGGTAGAGGGTACTGTACTTCATTTGCGTATCGTACTCACTCACATGTGGTGTGGTGTTGCAGTCTGTTTAACACATTGATGAAATTCTATTTGCTTTTGTCCTTCTATTTAAGATCTATGAACCAAGATAGTGACTGGGACTAAACCGCAATGTCCAGCAATGCATCACGAGCTTCCCGTGAATAATCTACTCATGGTTGGAGGGAAAGAGGCAGTTTCTATTGTGATGGAGTACCCGTAGATAGAAGTCTGACTTGGCTCTGTATCGCTGAAGAAGGAGGATCAGTGCCTTAAGGGATGACTTTTAGTTGGAACTACCCGCATTCGCGTATCGTTTGGGAGAAAATCCGTTAAACTCCCATCAGGTAGTCTGACTAACGAGGCAAGATGCTGGACATCCCAAACGCCATCGAGTCTCCTCTCTTTTGAAAAAGTGTCTACAATAATGCCGCCAGCGGATTGAACCCTCTGTCGTAATGCTCACCAGCGACGGCCGTTACCACTGAGCCACGAGTCGGGCGGAATATTCTGATTCACCCTCAGAAGTTTAGAGATTATCGTGCAAAATATCACTGCTAATTTAATTAAAAACATATTTACATTTTACTCATTTTGAAAAAATAATACCGGATAGTAAATGAAAGCTGCAATAAGAAATAATAAATACATAACATAACGCTCTTTGACAATCTTTTTGGTCATTGAAGGATACCAAGTCAAATGCCTATAAAATAACACGGAATCGTGATAGTATCATTATTTCCTGATGTTCGATATCACGAGTTAACTCGTATTTGCTTTATCATATTGCAAGGTAAACTGAAATACTTGTTTTAATCAGGAATCAAAAATACATTTTCCATAAGCTACCACGTGTTTTTCCTATAAGATTCATAAGATATGTATGTATTATGAGTATACTAAGAATAATCCTGTTGTTGTTTCTACATACTTTCCGTATGTAGAAAAGTAAATTTCATACAAATAAAAATGAAATATCAATATTCAAATTTTTAAAACCTCCCATATTTATAAGCATGTTAAAAAGTTTAAAAACATTTTTTTCTAGGTAAAGTTTTTGTTGTCATTGTTGTTGCCTTGCAAGAAAGCTACTATACATTGATAAAATAAATATTCAAAATAAAAATAAGTTGAAAATAAAACTTTCCGTATGACTACATCATGATTGATAATTTGACGATGACGTCAATATATGGCGCTCACTCTAGTTTATGCTAATGTATAATATATATTATGAATTTCAAGAAAATAAGTAGAATTAAATTTAAATCTTAAGAGATTTTAATATGAATGCATTGTCAAGTTGGTAATACAATTGATATATAATATATACAACTGTATTTTGATAGAACAAACACTCAAAAGAAAAATAAGCTGAAAATAAAACTTTCATTATGACTACATCATGGTTGATGTGCAAAACTTAGCATGCAAAAACTTATGACCATATGAGTGATACTCACATAAGTATTTGATAGTATATAGTTCTCATTAGGAATTTCAAGAAAAAGTAGAAATAAATGTAAATCTTAATGGAATTCAACATGAATGCAGCGTCAAGTTGATTCAATAATTAGTTGATCAAGTTCATTCAATCAAACTCAAGGATCAAGTTCAAGTTGTTGCAGTCAAACAATACAATATGATTTATTATACATAATATTTCTCAAATTGAAAAAAAAAAAAAAAATAAGAAAAAGAAAATTTTTAAGCAGAAATAAATCTCCGAAAAGTTTTCATACATATTAAATTTAAGGAAATTACATTACTTTCGATCGTAACTAAGAACTAACTTTTTAAAACACGTATTTTTTAAACACACAAAAAATGCACATTTTAAACACATAAACAGCTTGCCGTATTAAATGAAATTGCTTATTTAAGAATACTGATTTATTTTTATCTGATGTTTATTTATTTAAATAGAATAACTCCAAGAATAGAACCAACATATATTGTTTAGAATTCGCAAATAATTAGTTAATCAAACAGTTAATTTAAGTAGTTTAAATATTTTTCGTTTTTAAAACGTTGCAAAAAACAACACCAATGGAATATCCAAGGTAGTATGTTCCTATTATTGTTGTTCTATAGACCGAAATTTTTATATGAAGGTTTCAGTTTTTCTTTTAAGTCATGTCCATACGCATACTGATTCATGGTGTTGTAAATAGACAATAAATGACACAGATTGCTATAACTACTCCATCGCCATGTTTAATGAATAGATTAAATTCTCGTTTTTAAATTCTTCTTTTGATTTTCACTAGTAACAATTATGCAAAGACTACTATCAACATTTGCTTTCATAAGCTAACACAAGATTGCTATTTATTTTTCTTTAGAATTATTTTATATTTAATTTTTTGTTTTGTTTTGTTCTGTTTCTAACTGTTAAAAGTTTGTAGTTTTTAATTCTTGAACACTAATAAAGAATTTTTTCCTTTTCACTTATCGATGAGGCCCGATTCGTGGCTCAGTGCTAACGTGCGCCGCTGGTGGTCATTAAGCCTGAGGTTCAATATTCATTTACAATTATTTACAATGTTGATTTACAATTATTTACAATGTTGATTTACAATTATTTACAATATTCATTTACAATTATTTACAATATTCACTTTGTCAAAAACTAATAGTGATTGACGTCATCTGGGTTGCGATAAAATAGTTTGACATTTCAGCAAAAAGGTTCTTCAACAACAAATCGACCCAGGTTCCCTTGGTCTAGATGTTGTTCTGGATATATAGCTCACTGTTTCAAAAACGAGGAGCCTCGATTGCGTTTGTGATGTTCAGTATCTTGCGTGGTAAGTCAGACTAACTGGTGGGAGTTATCTGGTTTTCTCCCATGCGATACACAAATGCTGGGGTAGTTTGGCGGAAGGCACTGCCCTCCTTCTTCAGCGCCAAGAACCCAATTCAGACTTTAGGTCTTCAAAAGCAGATGCCTCCTTTAACTTCTTCCATAAGCCTCGATGTTGCGTTTGATATATATACACTGTTTTCGATTGCGTTTGTGATGTTCTTGCGTGGTAAGTCAGACTAACTGGTGGGAGTTATCTGGGTTTCCTCCCATGCGATACACAAATGTGGGGTAGTTCCCCCTGCAAAGATCCTCCCGGAAGGCACTGCCCTCCTTCTTCAGCGACACGAACCCAATTCAGACTTCTACCTAGGTTCTTCATCACGATAGCAGATGCCTCCTTTAACTTCTTCCATAAAACCACCCAGGTTCTTGGGCTTGGTCTAGATGTTGTTCTGGATATATAGATACTGTTTCAAAAACGAGGAGCCTCGATTGCGTTTGTGATGTTCAGTATCTTGCGTGGTAAGTCAGACTAACTGGTGGGAGTTATCTGGGTTTTCTCCCATGCGATACACAAATGCGGGGTAGTTCCCCCTGCAAAGATCCTCCCGGAAGGCACTGCCCTCCTTCTTCACGACACGAACCCAATCAGACTTCTACCTAGGTTCTTCGTACGATAGCAGATGCCTCCTTTAACTTCTTCCATAAGACCACCCAGGTTCTTGGGCTTGGTCTAGATGTTGTTCTGGATATATATAGATCTGTTTCAAAAACGAGGAGCCTCGATTGCGTTTGTGATGTTCAGTAGGACTAACTGGTGGGAGTTATCTGGGTTTTCTCCCATGCGATACACAAATGCGGGGTAGTTCCCCCCTTCTTCAGCGACACGAACCCAATTGAGACTTCTACCTAGGTTCTTCATCACAATAGCAGATGCCTCCCTTAACTTCTTCCGTAAGACCACCCAGGTTCTTGGGCTAGGTCTAGATGTTGTTCTGGATATATAGATACTGTTTCAAAAAACGAGGACACTCGATGGCGTTTGTGATGTTCAGCATCTTGCCTTGTAAGTCAGACTACCTAGTGGAAGTTTTCTCTCATTCGATATGTATATGCGGAGTATTTCCCCTAAACGTCCTCCCGGAAGGCATTGTCCTCCTTCAGCGGCTCGTAGCTGAGTCAGACTGCTCCATCACAACAGAAGCTGCCCCCCTTTCCCTCCATCCATGAGTAGACTACTCACGGGCTGTCCGTCCCGCGCTGCCGGACACTGAGGATTAGACACAACAATAACTCGTCGATAAATGTGACTGAGCGAGTAATTCTTCGAATTGTTTTTGAAAAGTTACGTATGTTGCATAACATTCTTGCGATTCCTTTTTAGATGATAATTTTTTTCATTTGAAGTAATTTTTCGAACTGGGATTTTCATTCCGTTAAACGTTTTTATAAACCTTTATCATCTTGTTGTATTGTTTATTCTACTCTGTTTATAATTTTATAACATAACGTTTTGGGACAGAAAGGCAGTTGGATTATTTTAGAGATTTTTTAATGATAAGATTTCTTTCTAATAAAATTTCTAATGAATAAATAATAATGAATAAATAATAAATTTCTAATGAAATAAGTATTTTAACTCTTCTGATGAAGATATTCTAATTGTATAAATGAATAATAGGTTAAAAAAACTAGAATATTCTAAGAAAATGGTTTTATTTTATATTTGGTGTAGTTGAAATTCTTAATTATGATCTAAAATCGTGAAACCGAAAAATAAAAGGCAAGTTTAAATCGCATGTGAAAACTTTTATGAGATTTTTTAAGATTTAAAATATTCTTTTAAATTTTTAAAAAAAAAATGAAAAAATTTGCATATCATAAATCATATATTTTTAGAATAAGCTAAAAAAAAATTTCATGGCGTTATAATTTGAATATCTTAATTATTTCTATTATTATTTATATAATTATTTTTATTATTATTATCCATTTATTTTAGTTATTATTTCTATTATTTATTTTCTGAAATTATAAAAATCGCACATGTGCGAAAACGTTTGTGAGGTACTGTATGTTGTGGATGCCATTCCTTGTTCAGATAAAAAGAAATAATGATGTCATTAAAATGATGATTATGGTTATTTTTATAATAATTTATTTTTTATATCTAAACAATAATAAAAATTAAATTAATTATAAATATTAATAAAATTTCGTTATATCTGTTATATTTTGTGAAAATTCTATTTATATCTGTAAAATGGATTTGCTTTCTGTATTTTTCAAAAAATATCTCTTTCATGATATGGTAAAAAATGAACAAATTTATATATTTTATATTAATATACTGGTATAACGAAATTGTTTTCAAATAGAAGCAAATAAACACCTTTTTTTAAATCTGCCATAATAATAATATACTACAAAAAAAAAAAGTATTTTTTTTTATTTACCAAATAACATGAATTTATAAAGTTTCCATCTTTGCCATTATTAATATGTTTTGATGTATCAAAATAACTAAACGAATAAAAAAGAAATTCGAATTTTAAATAATTCTGATGAAAAAGTTATTTTAAAAATCGTTTGATCAACTACTTAAAAACTTAAAAACAAATTTACTTAAAAAAATAAATTTTTTTAATCTGCCATAATACTAATATTCCGAATTTTCAATAATTCTGATGAAAAATTTATTTTAAAAATTGTTTGATCAACTGCTTAAAAACTTAAAAACATACTTAAAAAAAAAATAATTTTTTTTCTGTAATCTTCCGAATTGTAAATAATTCTGATGAAAAAGTAATAATAATATACTACAAATAAAAAAAAAAATATTTTTTATTAAATAATTTGATGAAATAGTTTTATTTCAAAAAAAAACGTTAAAAAAGAAATTCGAATTTTAAATAATTCTGATGAAAAAGTTATTTTAAAAATCGTTTGATCAACTACTTAAAAACTTTTTACTTAAAAAAATACATTTTTTTAATCTAATAATACTAATATTGCGAATTTTAAATAATTCTGATGAAAAGTTTATTTTAAATATCGTTTGATTAACTTAAAAACTTTAAAAATACTTAAAAAAAAATATTTTTTTTAATCTGTCATAATAATAATACTCGAATTGTAAATGATTCTGATGAAAAAGTTATTTCAAAAATCGTTTGATCAACTACTTTAGTAACAAAAAAAAATTTTTTTAATCTGTCATAATCTGTCATAATAATAATACACAACAAATAAACAAACGAAAAAGAAAAACTGTCACAATGAAAAATTTAATCTTCGATCCTTTTGCTGACTGCTTATAAGTGATCACAGATCAAAAATTACTTGTAAAGAATTAATTGACATCTCCTTCCATTAAAAGGATAAAAAAAATAACATAAAAAAGGAAACGAAGAAAAACTCTTCCCAAAATTCGCATGCCATTTCATCATACTTCTTTCCAATTTTTAATATTCATAGCTTTTTGCTATTCCCTGACATTTGGTCCCAACAGTTCGTTTTGCTCCCTTTGTCAGTTTGCCATTTTTATTTCGAAACGCCGAACCGACAGCTTTGTCAGTCGAATGTAGAATTTTCTTCCATTTCTCTTCGAATTCATTTTTTATATCTCATTTCTTTTTCTTATTTACTTTCTTTCTTTTTCTTTATTTTTTTCCCTTCTGCTTGCACGCGGGGTAATGATCTTTTTTTATTTTTTATTTTTTTTTCTTATTCCCTCCCCCTCCCCCTCGTTTTTCTTTTGATATATATTTTTCGTTCTCATTTTGGGTTCCATTGTGTCGCTTTAAAATGTCTATGCCACCTGTGCGCCATCTATAATATACTTCAACAGACGACAACAGAATTAAATGATCCGAGGGAATAATGAAAGAGTGAGAGAGGGAAAACTCTAAGATAAAAAGTTATTCTTGGGATTTTTTTCCCTTTTTTTTTTTTTTCCCCTCCTTGCTTGTCTTGCATCAACCTAATGTGTGAATAATAATGTTTCACACCAAAGAACTCAGTGTTTTTATACAGCTCTCTACAGCTGAGAAAATTAATATATTTTGAAAATCGCACAATACAAATCTGAATAATAGTTTAAAATATTAGTATTACTATGTTATTAATATTTTATTTATTTATTTTTTTATTGATAAAAAACACGTTTTTGAAAAATGGCTCAAAAGTTGTAAACATTTAAAGCAAATAAAATACGTGTTATATATTAAAATAAAATGCACATCTTTATGTTATAAATTTTATGTGGATGTTTGAAATTTGTAAATAATTGTAAATATAAAAATAAAAATGTATAAATTAAGTTAAAAAGGGAGATAAATGTATAATGAAATATCGAAATGTACGCCTTTATGTTATAAATATTATGTGGATGTTTGAAATTTGTGAAAAATTGTAAATAAAAATATAAACATAAAAATTAATTTTAAAATTTAATCGTAAAATTTATCTCTTATTTGATATATACTATATTATAATTCTTACAAAATTAATGTTATTACAAGTAGCATGAATTAATTTTTAAGCGAGTTCATAGAAATATCTCATTTGATTTTTATTAAAGCTTATTATAAACTTTTGTTATTATAAACCTTCATTAAAATGTTTTGTTATTATAAACCTTCATTAAAACATTTTTGTTATTATAATTATATTTATGATTTTATTTATTAGTGATTATTTTTTATTAATTATTTATTATTATTATTTATTTATTAATATTTATTTTTAGTGATTTATTTTTGATGTATTAAAACAAATCAATTTTATGGAATTTACTTTTATATTACTTAATTATTTTGATTATAATAAATACAAAAAGAAATTTAGTTCTCATAATTAAATTCATCAATTCTTAATTTAGTCTTTGCATTTACCCATATGGATGAATTAAATATTATTAATGAATTTTTTTCGAATTCAGCATTGACAAACTCATTAAAACCAACAAGAAAACTTACTGATTTTGAACTGAAGCTTGTTGTTAATATGGTAATATTAACAAAAAACTTCTTCAACAAGCAACTGCAGTTTTTACATGCCGATCGAAAAGCAAACTGAAGATGGTATGAAGTTTGGCAGAAGAAACAACATCCAGTAAACGATGGGTTTTATCTTAACCATGTGACATTTTCTGTTTTGGTCTTCTTAGACTCAGGATACAAGGAGTGAAATAAATAACCTCTGAATATTAATATCTTCATTTAATTAATTAATTTACGGATACAATATTTCAAAGGAATTTTTTCAATATAGTATTTTTATTAGCATCATTCGCAATACTACATGAAAGTTTTTTTTTTTTTTCTGCGTAGCTTCGGTGAGCCTTATATATATATTTTTTTGTTCCAATGCAGCTGGAAAACACTTAGACAGCTTGGTCTTGGATGCCTTAAGTCAAACACTGAACAGACTTTACTCACTTTGCATTACCCAGAGGGCGCGTGTAACTTGAAGATAAGCCACGGACGCGGAGTAACAATGCCCCCGTAACGCTCTACGATCCTATTAGGACCGGAACCTACGGTTTAAAGTGGATTCTGAACCACTACAAACATCCATGGCATCGCCGGGACTCGAACCCAAAACCTGTGGTACTGAGCGCCAGAGCGCTAGCCACTCGGCCATTCAGGCCCCCTGAGCCTTATATATAAACTTATGTATCCCACAAGTAACCCATAGACGAGTACCAAGAGGAGCACAGTGCCTTCGGCAGCAATTTTTGGGGGTAACTGCCCTAAAATTACATATTGTATTGGAGAATACCCATAAAACTCCCCCAGGCCACCGGACTATCAATACGAGATACATTTTGCACATATTGTCACAATCTCCATCGAGTCTCCTAGTTTTTGTAAGAGCAATGCCGCCAGGAGATTCAAACTTTGGCTCTAGAACCATGGCGGCTACGCACTTTGCCACTTAGCTACAAATCAGTTTGCATGAATGTTGACTCGTTCACCTTAATTTAGGTTTATGAAATATGGGAGTTCATCACAGTAAGTTCCTTTATTAGATATCAATACACTTTTATAAATATTCTTTATTAAAAATTGATTAGGATATTAATTTCTAATTTTAAGTTTACAAAATGTAATACGGGGATTTGATTTTTTTATTCATCTTTAAAAATAAACCTTCATTTCCATATAAATTGATTTTTTTTATAAATTAATTTATTATTAGATGATATTGAGTATAATATTGTAACAATTGGCAAATTAATTAACAATTAATTTTTTTTAATTAAAAAAAAATAATTTAAAAATTTAAAAAAAAAAAAAAAATGCAATGAGAAATATTGAAAGTGGTCAAAGATCAAGACAAAGGAAATAAAAATTCCGCGCTCAAAGACAATACCTATAATTTTATGGTTAATAAAAAGCAGAAAATTTAATTTCTAGAGAAAACTTCTTTGAAAAATTAGAAAATCTAGAGTAGTGCTTTTTATTCGGCATTTTAAACCTTTCGCGTATCAAACGAAAGTCGGAGGAAGTGTGGTAAATTCATCAGGAACCAACCGCCGCTAAAGGAAACCCCACCGGAAGCAAAGTGATGCTGCTAATCCAGTCCAGCACCTGGTCGGGGAAACCCATTCGGACGAAGTGCCAGGCGATTGATCAAGTCGCGCGACGGATCGTTTTTCGCCTATTGAGAAGTAGGGCTTCCCGGAATACCGGACCCACGGCGTTGATGACAGAGGTGCCGTCGCTGTGCGACCAGCGTGAACATCGCTAGCCATACCACGTCGACTCCAATACAGCCGAGGATGGATTCTGTTCTTCTTTTTTTTTTAGGGTAATGTGAGGGATTTTTTTTTTTATTTCTGACCTGCTAGGGATTTCTGGATTTTTAGGCTTTTTTTTTTGCTTATAATAATTATTGATGATTTATTTTCTTATGTTAGACAATTTCTTCATTATTTTATACCATTTTTTATTATCCCAGTTGGTAAACAGCAACATCTAGATTATGTCTAAAAATCCATGCGGTCTCAAAGAAGGAGGGAAAAAGGGAGGGAGAGCAGCTTCTGCTGTAATGGAGGTAGAGGTTTGACTTGGTTTCATGACGCTGAAGAAAGAGGGCAGTACCTACCGGGAGGATTTTAAAGGGGTACTACCCTGCATTTGCATATCGTATGGGATAAAAACCCAGAAAACGCCCACCAGGTACTCGGCGGTGGTTGTAACAACATGTATAAGCGTCTTAAATCAACAGCTGGGTAGTCTGGTAGCAATATTCTTTATTATTTATCCCTCTTGATCGACTGCAGCATCTAGATCAAGTCTAACAGGAAGGAGGAAGAGGGAAAGAGTAGGAAGGAGGAAAGAGTGGAGGGGTAGTTTCTGTTGTGATGGAGCATCCGTAGTTAGAAGTCTCACTTGACTCCGTGACATTGAAGAAAGTGGGAAGTGAAGTGGACTTTTAGGTGGAACTACCCCCACATTTGTGTATCGCATCGGTAAAAAAACCGGAAAATTCTCACCACTAATTTACCTTCACTTTATATTTAATTAAGTAATATCTCCAAGCTATAACGTTTTAAACCATTGAAATACACTATATGTTGAAGAGCAGATTGAAAATTTATTTAAAATATTAGCAAGTAATTTAATTCACATTTTAAATCAAGTTGTGTTGTTTTGAACAATCCTTAGTGTCCAGTAGCACGGAATAGACCCCCCGCCCTTGAATAGTCTATTTATGCATGGAGGGGGAAAGGGGACAGCTTTTGTTGTGATGGAGTACCAGTAGGTGGAAGTCTGACTGGGCTCCTTTATGCTGAAAAAAAGGAGGTTAGTGCCTTCCGGGAGGACTTTAGGGCGAACCACCTCGCATTTGTGTATCGTAGGGGAGAAAACTCGGGAAAACTCTCACCAGGTAATCCGACTCACAAGGCAAAATGCTGAGATCACAAACGCCATCGACGCTCCTCTATTTTGAAACAGTGTAAACAAAGCCGCCAGCGGATTGAATCTCAGTCGTATTCAATCGTATATCAATCTCAGTCTCAGTCTCTCACCAGCGGCACGCGTTGCCACTGAACCACGAGTAGGAAGAAAATATTTTAAATTTATGAATGAGTGTTTATTAATAAAAATATTCATTTAAAATATATTGGGTATATCTGTGACCAGGTATTAAAGTATATATTTAAAAATATACAAAAGAGAAAAATTACACAAAGGATGGTATTATGTAATTTCTTGTTCATTGTCCTTAATTAATTTCAATTCGCCCACAATTAATTGCCTACATTTAATTTCAGTTCATACTCATGTCTTTGGGTGTAACCTTTTCTTTGTAAAGAAAGGTGAACAGCATAATTAATTTTTACAAGCAAAGCAATAATGTATATTAATTAAATATCCTATTATAAATCATAATCTCATTAGCCGATTTAATATATTTTATAAATCCATCCCGGTTTTTCAGTTAATATCTCAAATACATATCTGCCAATCTGCACTGAATAAGATATTTGTTTGAACAATTTAATTAAAAAAATTTTCAATGAAATTTCTCAATTTTATTTATTACGATAGTATAAAAATGACACGGAATCAATGAGTATAAAGACACTAATTAAAAAAAAAAAAAAAAAAAATAGCTAAGAGAATAGTTTTCTTCAAGCAAACAAACAGTTTTTCATTTTTTTCTCTGCCTTTTCAAATAATGCTTCTCATTATGCACTCTTTTCACTTTTTTAGCTCACAAAAATAATTAATAGGACCAACAATTATTTAATTGAAAAACGGACAGTTTTCTATAAATTACTTATTTAATCGAAACGGTGCTGTTTCTCATACCTGAAAGTATCTAACTTTTTTTTTACAATTTTTTACGCACTATTATTTTTTTCTAGCTAATGTAAATAATAGGACACACAATTATAATACATATATATACACTTATGTATACATTACTCATTTAATCCAAAGGGGTTTTGTTTCTCATTTCTGAGCATCTTCTATTTTCTGTGTATCAGTTTTCATTATTTTTATTCAATTTTTTTTACCTACTCTTTTTTTTTTTCAACCCTGTAAAATATATAATAGGAAAAACAACTATTGAAAAACAATTATTGCCTTTAATTATTATTTTTTTAATTATTAAACTGATTTTGTATAATTTCTATTTTAATCATTAAAAAATTCCATTGTTTCCTTTTAATTTGACAAATATAAGTTATATTAATATTTATTTTTTTAATTATTAAAAATTTATATATTTTTTTCTTAATTGGACAAAAGATATAAATAATGCTAATATTTATATTTTAATTATTAAAAAGTTACATTGTTTTCTTAATTGGACAAAAGATATAAATAATACTAATATTTCTAATTTAATCATTAAAAAATTGCATTGTTTCCTTTAATTGGACGAATATAAGTAATATTAATATTTTTTTTTTAATTATTAAAAATTTATATTGTTTTCTTAATTAGGCAAAAGATATAAATAATACTAATATTTAGATTATAATTATTAAAAAGTTACATTGTTTTCTTAATCGACAAAAGATATAAATAATGCTAATATTTATATTTTAATTATTAAAAAGTTACATTGTTTTCTTAATTGGACAAAAGATATAAATAATACTAATATTTCTATTTTAAACATTAAAAAATTCCATTGTTTCCCTTAATTGGACAAAAGATATAAATAATACTAGTATTTATATTTTAATCATTAAAAAATTCCATTGTTTCCCTTAATTGGACAAAAGATATAAACAATACAAATATTTCTATTTTAATCATAAAAAAATTCCATTGTTTCTTTTAATTGGACAAATATAAGTAATATTAATATATATTTTTCAATTAAATATTTATATTTATTTTTCTTAATTGGACACAAGATAATTTTTTTTTATTTTTTTTACCTATTTTGATTTTTCATTCCAGCTCACTGAAATAAATAATAAGACCAACAATTGTTTGAATATCAAACAAACTGTTTTCTTATAAATTACTCATTTAATCCAAAAGTTTCTCTTTTCCGAAAGTATCTTCTGTATTCTGTGAATCAGTTTTTATTATTTTTTACATACTTTTATCTTTTTTTTTTCAGCCCTGCAAAAAAAATAATAGGGCCAACAATTATTGAAAAAAAACTATTAGCCTTTAGTTATTATTTTTTATTATTAAAGTAATGTTGTATATCATTGTTTTTTTGTATCCATTTCTTAAAAAAATTTTTTACACTCTCCGACTTCTCATTCCAGCTCACTGAAATAAATAATATGACCAACAATTGTTTAAATGCAAAAGAACTGTTACCTCGTCTGTTCTCAGTGAGGCTATTTTTTTTTTTTTTTTTTTTTAATTGTTTTGCACACTCTTGCCTTTCATAAAATAAATAGTATGACCAACAATTGTTTAAATGCAAAACAGCTGTTACCTAACCTGTTCTCAGTGAGGCTATTTTTTTTTAATTTTTTTACACACTCTGACCTCTCATAAAATCAATAATATGACCAACAATTGTTTACATGCAAAACAGCTGTTATCTCTCTTGTTCTTTGTTCGGCATTTTTTTTTTTTAAATTTTTAAAATAACTTTTTTAAAGAACTATTAATTATTGTTTTAAGAAAACAATAAACCACCCATAACTACAATAGAATATAATCAATCCACGAAATACATACTTGCATTCCCAAGTCCCATACATTAAACAAAATCACCAAATACTTGGATATCTCAAAACTTAATTCGAAATAAAAAATAACGGTATCCTCATATTTCAAACCTTGATTCCACATTTAAATAATTCCCTACTCTTCCTTGAATCTCCAACTCATCCACTGTCGTATTCCACAGCATAAAGCACGGCGTAGCTTTTCTAAATGCATGTGATCTCTTCTTTGCATGATGGGCAAATATAGCACTCACTCTATCGTCTGCTCTCCTCGCCGTTGCCATTCTGCGGAAGCATAAAAAGGCACAGCATGTAAAGACCCGCTAATAATAATAAAGATCTCCGCACTCCCTTCAGTCCTAAATCCGTGCTTAACCAAATGAACCTCAGCAAAGTTGATGCACCCTCATTAGAGACCTAACCAGGAAATTTCCAGGCTTTCACGTTATGGCATAAAAACGCATTTCTCACAGTCAAGTTCAAAAGATCAGTACTTTACTTGGGGTAGAGGGAAAGGGAAAAAAAAAAGCTACATATTTGGCTTCGCATATACGTATAACGTCATACAGATATATCTATATGCACATAAAAGATAAAAAATACATACATGATGGTAAAGGGGGGAGGGAAAGACGTTAATGCTGCGTGTTGCTATATGGTGCAGGATTGAATGTTTGTTTGCCCCTGTACTCATAAGGCAAAGAAAAATCATCGCCAGGGTTGCAATTTTTTGTAGAAATTACTTGGCGTTTTTTTTTTATGTTTCTTCGCCAAATGGGGTTAAATGGAGCGCTAAATTTGGATGTCTAATTGATCTTAAGAAGAAATTTATTTAAGGATAAGAAAAATTAAATGTTAATGATTGCTTTTTTTTTTTATTGAAAGCGTAAAATTTCTGTTTAATTTGAAAATGGCTTTCGATTATTTCAGAAACATTTAATCGGGAACATTTAATTTATAGGAAAATAAAATTAATTAGCATTAAACATTACAAAAATTATACTTTTTAGTTAATTTTTAATTAAAAAAACAGATGAAAATTTCAACGAATAATGATTTTTTAATGATTCAGTTAATTTACTGTATTTAAACTGATTTTTAATCAGTTTAAATAAATTAATTAATTTTTAATTAATTATTATTATTATTTAATAATTATTGTTAGTATTTAATAATTAATTTTTAATATTATTTATTAATAATAACGTAATTTTTTTTTTAATAAAAATTATATAAAAATATCTCTCAAATATTTTAGAAAATGACATTTTCTTTCCAGAAAATTTCTGATGGATCATCAGCATAATAGTTTTTATATATGAAATATTAAACATACTAATTAATATTAAATTAAGCATTCTAATTATTACATAAATGAAATTTTTAGTTAACTTCTAATTTATAAAACAAAACAGATAAAATTTCAACTAATAATGTTTTCTAATGATTCAGTTGATTTATTTAAATTTTTTAAAATATGTAATTTTTTTAAAAAATCTAAAGTTATCTCCCAAAAATTTTAGAAAATGTTATTTATTTTTAAAAAGTTTTGATGAATAATCAGCGTAATAGTTTTAAGTATTAAAAATTAAACATACTATCAATATATGAGATATCTCTGTCATATGTACTTCATACATTTTAAAAATTGGATTTTAAATTCATTATTTGTATTATAATAGTCTTAATGGATCCGACTGGCGGCTCAGTGGCAACATGCACCACTGCTGAGCATTAGGGCTGAGGTTCAATCCGCTGGCGGCATTGTTACAGACACTGTTTCAAAACGAGGAGGCTCGAGGACGTCTGTGACGTTCAGCATCTTGTCTCATGAGTCAGACTACCTGGTGAGAGTTTTCCGTTTTCTCCCATGCGATACCCAAATGCGGGTACTTTCCCTATAGTCCTCCCAGATGGCATTCCTCTCCTTCTTCAGCGACTTGTATTTATGTCAAATTTCTACCTACTGGTGGACCATCACAACTGAAGCTGAACTCTCTTTCTTTTCTCCCATAAGACTACATGGGTTCTTGGACTTTGTCTAGATGTTGTTGTCTGCCAAGTGGGATATTTTTAATGAAAATTTTGCCAGGCATATTTGTTGGGGTTTTTCTGTTATTAATTATTATATTTTTTAATTATTAATAATTTCCTTGTTTTTTTTTTTTCAGAAAAATACTTTAAATTTTTTAATGAAACATATGCGACCAAAAGTTTCTTTTCTTTATATAATTATCATCAGATATTTATCATCTAAAAAATAACTTGCAAAGAAACAAAAAAAAAAGAGGGTGCCTTAAGCCAGCATTCATAATAAAGGCTAAAGACTCAAGCCTAAATTGAAATGAGTTAGTCCGCGTGGATTCTCCATATCAGAATCTGAACTTCTCAACTGACGATATATTAAATTAAGATTTTCTATGTTATATGTTAAAGAGAAGTCTGAAGTCAAACTGAATTTGTATCGTGTATTAAAGACTCAATGTTGAATAAGAAGGATTTTTTTTTCTAATGATGCAATTCTGAGGACTTCCCACCACACCACGCCCATACAAACGAATGTCTGCAGAAATTTAGCATCGAAAAGTTAACGAAATTTAAGTTTGACTGCATCATACGGTGAGATGGAATAATAAATAGATTTCTAATTGGTTGACTGAATCTTGAATCTTTTGCCTTTGGGATGATTTTTGTTTTAATAACATATTAAGCCACGTCTACACTTGAATGTGTGAATTTTAAGCGTCTCACACGAACGTTCTGTACTCTGGTTAGTGATAGTTTGGCTGAAAAGCGTAACGCATGTGAAAACGTTTAACAGCTATAGAGAAAACCCCATAAAAGAAATCCGTCTCAAAATCTGCCAGTAGGCAGTTGGCCTTGGTCAACCATGGGGCTATTGCGCAAATGAAGAAGAAGAAGTTATTCATATTTACTCTGGAGTTTTAGAAATAATACTACCAATCACAAGAGACTTTCCCCAATGATTTAATATTTTTAAAACTGCTCATAAAAACCAATCATGTTTGTGAAAACAAATTGAACAACATCTTGATATCAATTCAAATAGACAATATCTATTTGAATTTCATTGATAAACTAAATAGTAAAACCTATTCATTCCTATATTCTTAAACGGATTTCAGCTTTATAAAGCGGATATTATTATTGCTTGCATACGCTTTATGTGGTAATAAAAGGATATAGAGGGGCCTTATGGTGAAAGTGACCAGAGCTTTGACTGTTGGTGCCACAGTGTTCGAGTCCCAGTGAGGTCAGTAAACATTTCTTTTAGTTTGAATATATAAAAATGCACACACACACATATATATATATTATAAATGGGGCCTGATGATTGAGTGACTGTTGTTCGGTGCCATTGCCTTACGGTTCGTGTCTCGGGGTGCCATGGATGTTTGTCGTGGTTTGTAATTCTCTTTAAACCGTAAGTCCCCATCTAATATTAATATTGGGCCTAGAGCTGGCAACCCTACCCTGTAAAAGGAAAACATATCTTGTTTCGAATATACCAGTAAACAGACGGCCTTGACCCAGACGGCCTTGGCTGTTGCGCCATTGACAAAACTACTATCGGGTTATAAACAAATATTCATTCTGTAATTATTGAAGTAAAAAAATAGTCCTCCTTTAAATATTTCTTATACATCGAGTTATGAGAAATATAAAGACAAAGGCAGACTACATTTCAAATCATTTTGCTAGAAGTTATGAATTTTTGTATTATTTTTTTTCCTCCCACTCTTAATAGTAGTTACAGTACCATAAGTGGATGACGAGTGAATAAATTTTGGAATCATAAGTTTGATGATTTCATATATTTCTTTAATATCTTTGATCCTTGTGTACCATTTATGTATCTCATGAAAAACACACTAACAAGGCAACGAGACATTGTCTGTTTGGAAGACTTTTAGGGGTAACTGCTCTGTATTTTCGAGTCGTATGAAAATAAAATTGGAACAAGATTTGATATTGGTATAAGATTTTCTGAAATATAGATATTGTAAGAAAGTTTAAAACCGGAACTGAGATCGTTTATCAAAGCTATACAACGAATAAATTGTAGAACTCACAAAAACTATATGATTCAAATGTTTATGTTGAATTATCATGATCTTTTAGATAAAAGAAAATTAGTATTATCCACCTACTTGATATTTAAAAGATTCATTTTTTCCGTAAAATTATGGGTATTGTCTTTGAGAGGCAAGTTTTTCGTTTCCTTGAAAAAGAAGTTTCGTGTTCTTGATTTTCAACAATTTTTTATCAGTTAATTTTTTAAAAGTTCTTTCACGAGCTATTTATATTGGTTTAATTAAATTTCTTTCTCGAGTTATTCTTATTATCTCGGCGGCAACGCGTTGGGGCGCCGGTTTTGTTGTAGACACTTTTAAAAAACGAAGAGACTCGATGTCGTCTTTGATGTTCAGCCTCTTGTCACGTGAGTCGGACTACCTGGTGGCAGTTTTTCCGGATTTTCGCCCATACGATACACAAATGCGGGGTTGTTCCACCCCTAATGGTCCTCCCGGAAGGGACTGCCCTTCTTCTTCAGCGACAAGGAGCAGAAGTCAGACTTCTACTTGCGGGTGCTCCATCACAACAGAAGCTACCCCCATTACCATCCTTCCATGAGTCTACAAGGCTGGACTTGCTGTCTACCAAGTGGGATAAGAAAATACAACAAATTTCTTTCACAAAGTATTCTTATTAGTTTATTTAAATTTATCTGACGATCTGATATTTAAATAATTAAATAATTTAAAATTGTTCTAAAAGACCTTCAGGTGAAAGCAAAAGACAATTTTATTTCAAACTGAAAATGGAATTTTTGAGAAAATAAAATCGTTTAGAATTCTATAGTTTTTATTTTTTTTATGATTGCTATTATGCGCTTTAATCTTACATTAAATTCTGAATTTCATGGGTAACCTGTATATCGACCAAGCCAATTATTTTTTTTAATACTTTGGTATTATTCTTGGAGTACGGTTTGATACTTCTCCGTTAGCCATACGCAAAATTCGCCGATACATTTTTTTGGTAGTCATAAAGGTAATTGTGAAGTCATTACTTAAGTACGAACAGTAATTTTACAATTTCTTCCTTTTTTTTGTCATTCGATTATTACTAAAATTATTGAGTGTGACTTTGCAGTACAACTGGAATACTTAAAAGTTCTATAGCAAAAATAAGTCTGCAAAATACGGAACACTGCAAGTTTTCAATGTAAGATCGCCGCAATCACATTTGCTTTAAAAGAAAACCAACTTAAACGTGGCCAAAAGATTCCCAAATTAACCCATTTAGGAGCAAAACAACTCTTTCACTTAAACGTCGGAAAAATATTCCATTTCTTCACTTATTTCCCACACAACATTCCAAACACGTCAAATATTTGGGCATCCTAATAAATTTTCTGGGAAACCCTTTTACATCGTTAGCACACTTAACACGGACTCATAAAAAAAAAGGGCGCCCACTTTAATTTCAAGTTTTAAAATGTAGCAATTAATCGCCAAAAGTTGGCGTCCCTGTGAGGCAGTGAGCGAGGTGAGTAGTGGTGGCAAAGAGGCTAATGGCGCGGCTGAAGAGCCCTTTCACCATTAGGGGCTGATGGCGGAGATTTTTCATTCTCCAAAAACTCTCCAGTCCGTCTGTTGCCGGGCCCGATCTCTGTCTATTTGACAGATGCTTCATTTCCTCCGGCCCCGGAGATGGGGAAAAGGGGGACCCGGCCCCAATTGCAGCGAGGGAAAAAATTTCCCCGAGAAAAGTACAATGGAAGAAGACAGTGGATTTCGAGAAATTGGATGGAAAGAAAATGGTGTATAGATGGAAAAAAAAAAAATTTGTAACGAAAATTTGTCTGTACGTTTTTGTAATTTTATGTATGTTTTTTTTTTTTTTTTTTTTTTTGTAATTTTATGAATAAGTTTTGTGTGTAGTTTTTTTTTTTTTTTTTTTGTAATTTCATGAATAAGATTTGTGTATAGGGTTTTTTTGTAATTTTATGTAATTTTTTTAAAATTTTATGAATAAAATTTGTGTGTAGGCTTGTTTTTTTGTAATTTTATGAATAAAACTTCTGTGTGTTTTTTGGTAATTTTATGAATAAAATTTGGGTGTATGTGTTTTTTTTGTAATTTTTGAATAAGATTTGCGTCTAGGTTTTTTTTTTTTTTTTTTTTGTAATTTTATGTAGGGTTTTTTTTTGTAATTTATGTATAAAATTGTGTAGTAAATTTTTTTGTAAATTGTAAAATTTTTTTGTAATTTTATGAATAAAATTTGTGTGTAGGTTTTTTTGTAATTTTATGACTAAATTTTGTGTTAATGAGATCTTATTTTATAAATAAGCTTGATTATATTGATTTGATATCTGTTGTATTGTTTAAAAGTATGAAATAATTCAATTTTTTCTTTTTTCACATTTAAAAATATTTTAATCAGTCGTAAAAAAACCTAACTTTTTAAGAGATCTGTAAATATTTTAGTACAATTTTATTCTTTTTAATGTCTTTTATATGTTTCCCAATTTTCTTGCAAATATTGTTCTTATTATTATTCATTTATTTTCTTCTTATTCTTCTTCATTTAAAAATATTTTATTGATTTTGTAATACTATCTTTCCGAAGATACATTTTCTGTTGTATAATTTCTTTTAAAAATATTAGTCTGACTTTACATTTATAATCCCGAATTTTATATTAAGTTCATACAGTTTTCATTTTAACTCATAATAGTGTTATAAAATAAATCATTTGATATAACTTTTAATAAATATAAATTAATAATATACAATTATTATTTTATAATAATGAATTTTATATTTTTATAGTTTAAGTGTAAAAAAATGATTTAATTGTGAATGAATATATGTTATGCTCAATATAGTTATTAAATCATACGCAATAATTTTGCACGATATCCAATCATTCCATGTAAATTCCATGTAATTCCATATTTGTTAGAATTAAATATCCATTAGAATTTTAAAGTTATTAACTACAAAGGAAAGTAATAAGAAAGTACCGTATGTCAGTAAAATTAATAAGAAAGTACTGTACATTGTATTGCAGCTTTTCTATACTAATAAAACAAATATTATTATTCAAAACTTAAATAAATTTTTATAGAGCACTTATAAAAAGATTCTATTATGTTGTTATTATAAGTGTATATTAGTGTAGTTATATTGATATTTCATCAAATAAAATTATTTTAAAGTCTTTCAATTTATTTAATTGATACAAACAAAAAATATTGAATGGCATTTTACGGTAAACTGTAATGGTAAATTTAGAATTTAATAAAATCACTAAAAATTGATGAAATGGAGTGAATGACACACGCAAAAAAACTAATTGGAAAAAATATTAAAGTTCAGAAAGCTCGAAGAAAATCAAATAGATTTAAAAGAAAACTAAATATGTAGAGAAATTAATAAAAATATAATTTAATAAAATAATTTAATAAAAATAATTTATATATTCTATACAACATTCACTTACGACGACTCTATGAACGTAAAAATATTTATCTACATAGAAAAATATTCTTCTATTGAAAATACATAGTAAAAATATTCATCTACATAGAAAAATATAGTTCTATTGAAAATGCATAAAAGTAAAAATATTTATATACACAAAAAATATTCTTCTATTGAAAATACATCAATGTAATAATATTCATCTTCACAGAAAAAACATTATTTTATTGAAAATACATAGTAAAAATATTCATCTACACAGAAAAAATATTCTTCTTTTGAAAATGCATAGTAAAAATATTCATCTACATGGAAAAATATATTTCTATTGAAAATGCATAAAAATAAAAATATTTATATACATAAAAAATATTCTTCTATTGAAAATACATCAATGTAATAATATTCATCTTCACAAAAAAAATATTATTCTATTGAAAATACATAGTAAAAATATTCATCTACACAGAAAAAAATATTCTTCTTTTGAAAATGTATAGTAAAAATATTCATCTGCATAGAAAAAAAAAAATTTCTTATTGAAAATATTTTAAATTAAAATCATTCATCTAAAATTTACAAAAAGAATATTTTCCAGCAAAGTCAGTATCTATAAATTCCCGAAACAATCAAATAGGAAGACTACCGTAGTTAATAAAAACTGAGTATATACTACTGAAGCAATTCAACTATGCCCCGTAGCTAGTATACTTTTAATTATTTATCTCCTTTAAATTACTTCTTATATTACTAAAACATAGAATAACCTTCTTTCAAGAGAAAAAAAAAGTAAAAAGCGTATTTGATATATCTTGTTCTCTCTTGGTAACCATATATTTTAAAATAGTAGAAACATTATAAATTTAATTATAAAAATCGCACATAAACTAAATTGGAACCTGACCTAATTTCAACCTAAAGTGATGTATAATATTTATTTAACCTACTAATGGAATGATATTATCTTTAATTGTTTTTTTCTGTAAGATTCTCGAGTTTTAAGTTCAAACTGCCGTCTCTGAATAAATAGTGACTTTGATACTTTCTATTAATAACTAACCAAGGCCATGTGCAGTAATTTAGGCTAAACTATAAGATAAAATAGTTTAGAGTTATGATCAAATGCTGGTTCCTGTTCCTGGGGACCCTTCAGAAAGTGAAATGTAAAAACCTATTAAGTACTCCCTTCCAAATTAAACTACTTCGTAAACTACTAAACCGCATATTAAACTGATATAAAAATACTTTGATTAAGTAGAAATTATTTCCTTAAACTTACGAATAAAATGAAGACCATAACTATCGATAAAAATTGCACAATACCGACAAAACACATTTGCACTATCTCTCAACAAGTAAAAAGTTCTTAATTCACTGTCCTCCAAAATAGTCCATTACCTATACTAAACCACACATCAAGATCTGATATGAAAATTAAAATTTACATTACACATTTATTGAGTAAAAAATATTTTTGAGACTAATCAAAAGATACAAATGGAAACTATGCAATACTATCTAAACATGTTGTTGACATGTTCTGCAATATTCCTACCCATATAAACCCTCTTATCCAGTTTTTTACACAATAAACCTTTAACACAAAAAAATTTATTTATATATATATAATAATAATATTTAATAATATATAAAATAAACCTTTTTTTTACAAAATAAGGCTTTTTATAAAATAACACAATAAAATAAGTACTGTCTTAAAAATAAATAATTATTTTTGAATAAGTATAAACTATTTCTTAGGATGGTCAAAAAGATGTCGATCATCACTATCGACAGTAACTACGCGATACTAACCAAACACCATATGCACCTATTCCGCATTTCCCTCAGCAAGTACGCCTGATAGTCAATTGGCTGGCGCTCTGGCATTTGCTGCTTCAAGTTGAAATCCTGACGGTAGCTTGGATATTTTTTAGTGATTTGGAATCCACGTTAAAAAGTAGCTCCAGTTCTAATTAGCCTAAAGTGTGCAAAAAAATGATCATAGAAGACAAACCAAACCTAACCATATTCCTCCAAAATAAAGCTTTTTGACACATACCTCCAAAATAAAGCCCTTTAACTTGTTTCTCCTATACTATTCCCATATTAATCTATGCTATGAAAATCAAAATTTATTGTTGCTATTATTGTTTGAATAAATAAAAATTATTTCCCTAAATTGTCCCAGAAGACGTGTATTATACTATACGATGCCGACCAAACATGTTATACATCTATTCCGCAAATCCTCACCAAGTAAACTCTGACCATATTCCTCCAAAATAAAGCTATTAGGTACATACCTCCAAAATAATGTTTCTCCTATACTAAACCACACATTAATCTATATTATGAAAATCAATATTTATTATTATTTTTTAAATAAACAAAAACTATTTCTCTAAATTGACCAAGAAGATGCCGATCATTACTATCGATAGAAACTGTATGATATTGACCAAATACATTATACAGCTATTCCGCAACTCCCACAGCAAGTAAACCCACTTAACCAGATTCTTACAAAATAAAACTCCTTCCACACAAAGTAGCGCAATAAAATAAGTATCTGGCATAAAAATAAATACTTATTTTGAATAAGTATAAACTATTTTCTTAGAATGGCCAAGAAGATGCCGATCATCACTATCTATGGAAACCACGTAATACTGACCAAACACATTATTCACATTATTATCCATTCTGCAATTCCCTCAGGAAGTACAAACGCCAGATAGCCAATTGGCTAAGAGATTTGGCCTTTGCTTCTTCATGTTGGAATCCTGGCCGTGGCTTGGATGATTTTTAGTGGTTCAGAATCAACATTAAACAGTAGATTCCGGCCTAATCAGCCTAAAGTGTTCAAAAAAAATCACCGTAGAACAACAAACCAAACCTAACCAAATTCCTCCACAATAATGCTTTTAGACGCATAGCTCCAAAATAATATCCTTTAACTTGTTTTTCCTATACTAAACCACATATTAATCTGCGTTATGAAAATCAAAATTTATTGTTATTATATTTTGAATAAACAAAAACTATTTCCCTAAACTGACCATGTAGACTTGCTTCATTAACTATCGACAGAAACAACACGATGCCGAGACCAAACAACATCCTTGAGCAAATAAAGCCTCTTAACTACTCTCCTCCAAATTAAACCACTTCCTTAAACTACTGCAACCACGGCGGCTCTTATGGAGCGAACAAAAATGTGGAAAAGTGTGTCTAATAAATCTCTCCGGAACGGAGATGATCAAAGAGAGGAGAAGAAGAAAAGGGAGAAGCGAAAGAAGGAGTGCGGAGTGACAGGTCGCAGAAAGAGAGGAAGATTAATGCGGAACAGCTTCCTAACCGCGACCTGATCCCCGGGTGTGACCGACCTGCAAATTACCACATCTCCTGCCCCATCCATCACCGCATCCCGCGCCTCCGCCTCCGCTTCCTCCTCTCGATCACTGCTTCTTCATCCCTCTCTCCTCCTCCTCCTCCGCAGCAGCATTGATTGAGACGGAGGAGCGGGAGCAAAAAAGATCAAATCTCTGCCCCTTCTCCGGAGATGGTAATTCTTCATTAGGTTACGTGGATGGAGCGCGGGAAAGACGTGAGCTGCACGCTGCTGGACATGGTCTGCGTTAATTGGTCAGGAGACGCATGGGAAGAAATCCTTACTGTAGGAAATGAGTAAATAAACATATAGATCTCCGTGCAATTATATTTCACGTTGTTTAGGAAATTATACACAAAGCATGTGCTTATGTATTCCTGTACATATTTTAGAATATTTTCAAAACAAATATTTTCTTATTTTACACAATTTTTCCAGAACGATTTGTATTATGCTGCACATGGTATGCGTTAATTGGTCAGGAGACGCATGGGAAGAAATCCTCACTGTAGAAAATTAGTAAATAAACATGTAGATCTCCTTGCAATAATATTTCATGTTGCTTAGAAATTATACACAAAACCTGTACTTATGTATTCCTGTACATATTTTAGAATATTTTCTAATTTTACAAAACCAAGTACCAAGTAGAAAATAAGTAAATAAACATATAGATCTCCTTGCAATTATATTTTATAATGTTTAGAAAATTTTACACAAAACCCGTGCATATTTCCTGCACTTAATTTAGAATATTTTCTAATTTTACAAAACCAAATACCAAGTAGAAAATAAATAAATAAACATATAAAACTCATTGAAATAACATTCCATGTTGTTTAACAAATTATGCACAGCACCTGTGTTTATTTCCTGTGTATATTTTAGAATATTTTCTAAATTTACAAAATCAAGTACCAAGTAGAAAATAAGTAAATAAATATATAGATTTCCTTGCAATTATATTCCATGTTGTTTTGGAAATTATACATAAAATTCGTGCTTATTTCCTGTATATAATTTAGAATATTTTCTAATTTTACAAAGCCAAATAAATTTTTCCAGAAAAACTGTATTATCGTTTTTTAAGCACTGATCCATTAACCTACGAAGTTTATTTACTACTATGTAGTGGAATCATTACTTCGTTGGTCATTATTAACTGGAAAGAGTGATATTTGGATTTTTTTTTCACTCTCCTCCTACTTCGATTCTAATATAGAAGGACTTTACGGACCTCTGATTTAGCGTGCTTATCATTGGCATAACCATGATTTCTATTATGCCGGAGATGGTCTGCGTTGATTGGTCAGGAGATGTCCGGGAAGGAATCATCTGTAGAAAATAAGTAAATAAACATATAGATCTCGCTGCAATTATATTTCATGTTGTTTAGGAAATTATGCACAACACTGTGCTTATTTCTTTTATATATTTTAGAATATTTTCAAAACGAATGTTTTCTAATTTTACAAAACCAAGTAAATTTTCCAGAACATATGTATTATTGTTCTTAAGCATTGCCCCATTAAGCTACAAAGTTTATTTACTAATATGCAATGGAATCATTACTTCGTTGGTCATCGTAGGCTGGAAGGATTTTTGAATGAATGGATTTTGCATGGATTGGTTGCATGGGGTTTTTTGCACTCTCCTCCTACTTCCTCGATTCTAATAAGACTTTCCGGACTGTTGATTTAGCGTCTCATCATTGGCATAACTACGATTTGAATTATTTACCACGTTTTCAACTTAATTCTTCCAGATTAGAAGCCAAGACCAACTAGGAGTTAACCAGGACTTTTCCCTATCCTGGGTACAGTAAATAAAAGCATAAATACAACCAAATTCGTCAGAATGTAAACAGTAATTGCATATAAATTTTTCTTTTTATAAATTGAGGCAGAAAGTTGAATAAAACTGACTTGCTTTTGCAATTTTATGCATTAAAATTGAAGTGTTATGCTATTTTGAGTCAAGTTATTAGATTTCAAATCAAATATCTATAAATTAATTTCAAATCAAATATATATATACTAATTTCAAATCAAATATCAAGATATTAATTTCAAATCAAATATAAATTTAATAGCTTCAAATTAAATATCAATATATTAGTTACAAAACGTCTGCCCGGTCCTTGACCCTTTTACAACACAGAGGAGTTGATTGCATGTTGTATTGATGGCCAGGTATCTCATGTCCTGAGCACATGTTTACATCTCTTTTTAGACTTTTATGTAACTTTAATTTTTGGGGTTTTACTTGTTTAATTTTTAAAGGTTTTTAATGTTTTGATGTTAATCAAAAATCTTTTAATTTTAATGACGATGTTTTTATGCATTCTTAATATTTTGGTAGTGTGCAGTTTTGAATTAATTGTTGTATTTATCTTTTGGCGAGTGGCCAGATGTAAATGGATTGAGTTCCAATTGGGCCATATGAAACAAAAACACGTTTAAAATTAAATATTAGTTTCAAATCAAATATCTAGGTATTAGTTTCAAATCAAATATCAAAATATTAGTTTCAAATAAAATATCAAGGCATTAATTTCAAATAAAATATCAAGATATTAGTTTCAAATCAAATATCAAGATATTAGTTTCAAATCAGATATCAAGATATTAAGTTTCAAATCAGATATCAAGATATTAGTTTCAAATCAAATATCAAAGTTAGTTTCAAATCAAATATCAATATATTAGTTTAAAAACGTCTTCCCGGTCCTTGACGCTATTTTACAAAACAGTGGAGATGTTTGCCTGTTGTATTGATGGTCAGGGATCTCATGTCCTGTGCTTCTTCGTTTAGACTTTTATGTATCTTTAATTTTTAGGGTTTTACTTGTTTAATTTTTAAAGGTTTTTAATGTTTTGATGTTAATCAAAAATCTTTTAATTTTAATGATGATGTTTTTATGTATTCCTAATATTTTGGTAATGTGCAGTTCTGAATTAATTGTTGTATTATTATTTGGCGAGTGGCCTGATGTAAATGGATTGAGTTCCAATTGTGCCATATGAAGCAACAACAACACGTTTCAAATCAAATATCAAGATATTAGTTTCAAATAAAATATCAAGATATTAGTTTCAAATCAAATATCAAGATATTAGTTTCAAATAAAATATCTAGATATTAGTTTCAAAACAAATATGATATTAGTTCCAAATCCAATATCAATATATTTCAAAACCAAAAATCAATATATTAGTTTCAAATCAAATATCAATATGTTTCAAATCAAATATCAATATGTTTCAAATCAAATATCAATATGTTTAAATCAAAATCAAATATCAAATATATTAGTTTCAAATCAAATATCAAGATATTAGTTCCAAATCCAATATCAATATATTTCAAATCAAAAATCAATATATTAGTTTCAAATCAAATATCAATATGTTTCAAATCAAATATCAATATATTAGTTTCAAATCAAATATCAAGATAATACTTTCAAATCAAATATCAATAAATTAGTTTCAAATCAAATATCAATATATTAGTTTCAAATCAAATATCAATATACTAGTTTCAAATCAAATATCAAGTTATTAATCTATTTATTTACAACACATTTATCCTCAGATTCGTTTTTTTTTTCAATATTTGCTTAATTTATAATTTTTTTTTATTTAAAAAAATACCTTTGATTATCAAGCCAACTTAACATTCAAATTGTGCAAAAGAAATAAAGTTTCATAAATTTAAATGAATTTTCAATGTGAAAAATTTGTGATTTAAAATATACATAACAGTGAATAATTTGTGATTTTAAATAACATATGTGTGATTTTTCTACAAACATGATAGAAATTCCCCCTTCCCTCCCCCATACACACATCAAATAACATTGTATCGAAAAACATATACATAAGTAAATAGATTTCATAAAATAAGTGTCTCTAAGTCATCTTAGTCAGTTTTTTCAAATATGAATTAATCTCGACTTCTTTTGATTTAAACAAGAATGTCTTATGTATCTTAAAGTTGATAATTTCCTAGATTTTTTTTCGATTTTCAGTGGCATTTCTTTGACGTTACGACCGAAATTTTCTCTTTGCAATCTGAAAAGATGTTTTGAAAAATAATTAATTTTTTACTCTGCATTATTTCACGTCTAACCATTAAGAAAGGACATTCAGAATTTTAAATTAAAAATAATAAATAAGAATTTTAAAAATAAATTATAAATAAAAAATAATAAATCAGAAAAAGAAGCAAATTTTAAAATTTATTTATCGCACGAGTGATATTGTATAAAATATGTAACGAACTATCTGTAATTAATAATGCTCATAAAATTATTCTTTCATTAATAATATATGATTTAAATAATTTATTCAATGCTTTATAATGCAAAACACATATTTTTCAAATTAAAACATTTGATGTCGGAAGATTATATCGTTGCGAAATGGTCTAAAAATATGTAAATGTTGTTAAATTTTAAGTTAATTTGGTAGGGTTGTGATTACCAAATTAATCGTCTTTTGTATTCAATTTGGTTCATAAAAAATCACTATTTTAAAGCTAAAAAATATCATAAAAATTAGTAATCAAATTTGTCATCAATTCGATGACAAATTTGATTACTAGTTTTTCAATATTAATACCAAATAAAAACTCAGACTTTTAAAACGAAATCTTTGACTCTTATGTAAATTAAAAGCACCCGGTAATTATCCGTTAATGGGGTGCTACTTACCAAACTTAAAAATAACGCTAAAAATACCACCAATCACTGTATGACGAGTTACGGTGATGACGGCATGATTTAATCGTTGGCGCAGTTGTCTAGTATATTTCGCCAAGTACACCTCTAATGGAAAAGTGAAAAGCATCTTCAAATGGAATGAAATCAATTCCAGTGATGGTACAATGAATGATTATTATTTTTGTGACTCTAAAAAAGTATATGTTATGTTGCTGATAATTTTATCGATCTGAACAAAAACCCAAACAAAATGAATAGCGATTCGTCACTAAAGACAACTTGTCTGTTCCTACACAATCGTGCAACGCGAGGCTCAAAATAAATTATTGTCATGGCCAATACATGTACAACTGTGCCCAAAAAGTAAAAACAATTTTTTTTTTTCAAAAACTCTTTATTTATTCTTCCCAATTTATTTCATCGCCTTCAATGTGATCCCCTCCGGACACAATGCTCATATGCCAACTTTTTCCAATCCTCAATGAATGCTAAAAAGTCTTCGGCACGGATGGTCTTTAAAGCGCGCGGCGATTCACGTTGAATCTCTTCAATCGATTCAAAACGGTGTCCCGGGGTGGTCTTTTTGAATTTAGGGGATAGCCAATGAATTAGGTGGTTGTGGAGCTATATGGGTTTTCGTTTTGGCGATAGTCACGAAGAATCAATATAGTGGGAGCTGAAGCATTCAGTGTTTTCGGTACCAATCGAGATTTGACGCGTTTGGGGCTAAAATGGAATTGACAAGATCCTTTTTGAAATTTCAACATCATCAGCAAGATCTCTAATCGACGGTTTGCAAGCACCAAATCTTTAATTTTTGGACGTGAGCTTCGTCGGTTGAGGTTGAGGGTCGACCAGAGGGTCGCGCGTTCGTCTTCAACGCGTTCTCTGCCTTCTTTGAACTGTTTATACCACCTCTAAACATATCTTTCCGATATAGGAATGCTCACCGAATGCCTTCTGCAACATTCTATACGTTTCTGTAAACAAAATTTAATGCAAGTTCTTTGCTCAATAAATTCCGACTTTTAAAAAATCTCCGGAATCAGTTTTAGTGTCTCAGAAAGCCAAGCGTAACTCAAACACTAATGAATATTTTGACGTCAAAATTCACACAGATGTCAACATATTCATTAGTGTTTGAGTTACGCTTGCTCAACCTAAAGTGCCAGCAACCTAAAAAAAGAAGAAAAAAAACAATTGAAATTCCATAAACCCCGGGAATTTTAAAATGAAAATTGGTTTTACTTTTTGGACATAGTAGTAGTGGACACCGCCATAACAAATGATTGTCAACAAGTCGCTTCTAGTAATAATAAGGACAGTACAGATGATAATGTCTATGAGGATTTTGGACGTTGATGCACACAGCTGTGTGATGCTGGTTAGTTAATGAAGCATCTATCCTTCTGTTATTCGTCTGTTGGTTCCTTGAGCAAGAATCCTTGGGTGTAATTCATTCTCGTCCACCAGTGTCAACACCAGTTATATGCAATTTGAAATATAATTTATCACTCCAAATAATATTCAATATACGAGGTGTGGTCTGATGACCAATTGGCTAGCGCTCTGATCATTGGTACCACAGGTTTTAAGTGACATGGATGTTTGTGGGTGGTTCGGAATCCACGTTAAACAGTAGGCCCCGATCTAATTAACCTAAAGTGTGCAAAAATGACCGCAGAACGCCAAACAAAACCTAAACAATATGCAGCATTGAAGCTTTCATCACGATGTCTCTAAACACATATAAACAGTGTTATTACAACCAAAATAAACAGCGATTCGTCACTAAAGACGACTTGTCTGTTCCAGCACAATCGTGCGATGCATCACTGAAAAAAATAAAGTATTATCTTGGTTAATACATGTATTTGGCTCCGCCATAACAAATGAAAATCAACAAGCCGTGTGTCGCTATAATACGAGCAGACATAGGGACAGTACAGATGGTAATGTATGTGGATATTGGACGCTGATGCACTCAGCTGTGTGATGCTGGTTGGTTAATGAAGCGTGTATTCTGCTGTTATTCGTCTGTAGGTTCCTTGATTCGGAATTTTGGGTGTGAATTTATTCTCGTCCACTAGTTACAACACCTCCTTACAGTAATGCCAGAACGGTTAAGGCTGGTGAGTCAGCGGAAGCTCATTAACGCCCACTATTGGGTCTTATATAATGCGCAATCATGCTGCACTTTTAATTATTAGCACGTGTTTTTGACATAAACCTTCACGGCAGGTAGGTAGCGATCTGACAGGTTTTTTTTTTTTTTATTGCTCAGTTTTATGGCAATGAGTGTATTCATAATTTTTATTTCTGTATGAAAGGATAATTTGAAATATAATTCATGTTTTTTATTTTCATATGATTTAAAAATAATATTTATTTTTTTTTTTTTAAATATTTCCACACCTGCATATTTTTATTTATTCAATTCCTACTATTAGTTCACACACTCTCCCTATATATATCTTGTTCAAATTTTCAATCGTTAATAAAAATATTTTTATTCATCCACTGAGTTCAAATACATTTTTTGAACTTGTAGTTTTTCAAATATTAATTCATTAATTAAATTTAATTAATTAATTTTAGTTTTTTTAGATTTAAGTTGTATGTATCTACCAATAGATGTCACCAGATGTAAGAGGAAAATTTCAGCATATTTATAATGGACTTTTCTGCAATACAGTGAAAAAAAAAAAAAGTAGGAATTGACTTAAAAAAATTTTTTTTGTATAATTTGTATATATACTGTACATACATAAATACGAAACCTATAAACAACAGATTAGTTTTTAAACAAAACAACATTATTTTAAAATTAGTAATTTTAATGTTTATGGGAAATATTTCTTTTAAATACCTAATCAACCACTCTCTGCTTTACTTGGAAATTTAAACTATGAAATCTATTGCTGAAATCTGTACTACTTTCCATGTCAGAGAAGATAGTTATTTTGAAATAAGGTAATATTTAATAAACATTTTTAAGCAATGTAATGCATTAAAAATATTGTTAATGCATTTAAAAATTTTTTTATTTTTAAAATTTTTCACGCACTTGTTTTTATTTAAAATATGTACTGTACCATACATTTTAAATGAGTAAAAAATCTTATAATTTCAGTAGAATTTTTAAGTGAAACCTATAAACAACTAATTAGTTTTTAATCAAAACAAAGCTATTTTAAGATTAGTAATTTTAATTTTAATTTTAATGTTTATATCAAATCTTTCGCTCAAATATCTAATCTATTTCTCTATGCTTTAGTTAGAAATTTAAACTGGAAAATCTATTATTGAAAGCTGTACTATTTTATTTCTATGTCACAGAAAATAATTATTTTGAAATAAGATAATATTTGATAGGTGTTTTTAAGCAATGTCTTATATAAAATATTTAAAAAATAAAATAAATATATTTAATATTATTTAATTGAAATAAATAAATAAAATAATATTTAATTTTTTAAATTTTCACACATGCTTGTTTTTATTTAAATATATGTATTGTAACATACAATTTAAATGAGTAAAATCTTGTACTGTATTTATGTACTGTAGAATACAACTTAAATGAATAAATTTTAGTATTTTTAGTAGAGATTTCAAGTGTAACTTACAAAAAAAAAAATAATTTATTTTTAGGCAAAACAACATTATTCTAAGATTAGTAATTTTTTATGTTAGCTTTAATGTTTTCTAAGCCATTCTATGCTTTTTGTGGTTTAAACTGGAAACTTTATCGCTGAAACCTATAATATATCAGAGTAAAAAAAATATTTTTGAAATAAGATAATATTTAATAAATAATTTTAAATAATGTCTTATATAAAATATTTAAAATATTATTTAATTTTTAAAATTTTCACACGTGCTTGTTTTTTTTATTTAAATATGTGTACTGTAACATACAATTTAAATGAGTAAAATCTTGTAAATTCATTAGAAATTTTTGAAACCTACAAACAACTTAGTTTTTAAAATTAGTAATTTTTATTTAAATTTTAAATATTTATATCAAATATATCTTTTAAATATAATTTTAGATATTTTAAACAATGTATTATGTAAAATATTTAAAAATATTATTTACTTTTAAAATTTTCTCACGTACTTGTTTTTATTTAAACATATGCTCTGTACCATACAATTTAAATGAGTAAAATCTTGTAATTTCAGTTGAAATTTCAAAGTGAAACCTTCAAACAACTACTTGGTTATTAGACAAAATAACATTATTTTAAGATTAGTAATTTTTATTTTTAGTTTAAATATCTGATCAACCACTCTGTACTTTAGTTGGAAATTCATTACTATTCATGCACTACTATTTATGTCAAAATAATTATTATTAAATAAGATAATATTTAAAATATTTATTAAAAATATTTTCGTATGTAATGTATGCATGTAAAATTTATTAAATATATTATAACAATGTCTCATATAAAATATTAAAAAAAAAATTTTTTAACTTTCTCACATGCATGTTTTTATTTAAATATATGTACTGCAACATATTTAAAAGTAAAATCTTGTACTTTCAGTATATATTTTCAAGTAAAGCTATAAACAACTACTTAGTTTTTAGACAAAATAACTTTTTTTATTTTAAGATTAGTAATTTTTATTTTTAGTTTAAATATTTCGTTTAAGTATCTAATAAACCATTCTATATTTAAACGGAATCTATTGCTGAAATCTGTACTACTTTTATGCCAGAGAAATAATTATTTTGAAATAAGATAATATTTAATAAACATTTTTAAGCAATGACTTATATGAAATATTTAAAAATATTATTTTTTTTTTAAAAATTTTCTCACGTGCTTGTTTTTATTTAAATATATGTACTGTAAAATACAATTTAAATAAGTAAAATCTTATAATTTCAGTAAAAATTTTTTTGAAATCTACAAGCAACTAAATTAATTTTAAACAAAACAACGTTATTTTTAAGATTAGAAATTTTACTTTTTATTTTAATGTTTATTTTAAATATTTCACTTAAATACCTAACCAGCAATTCTATGCCTTGGTTGGAAATTTAAATTGGGAAATCTATTGCTGAAAGCTGTACTAGTTTTGTCAAAGAAAATAATTATTCTGAAATAACATAATATTTAAAAATATTTATTAAATATTATCTTATGCAATCTATGCATGTATGAATTTATCTATATTAAATATTATAACAATGTCTCATATAGAATATTTAAATTTTTTTTCTTAATTTTCTCACGTGCTTATTTAAATATATGTACTGTAACATATTTAAATCAGTAAAATCAGTAATTTCAGTAATAAGTAAAAAATGAGTAATTTCAGTACAAATTTTCAAGTGAAAGCTATAAACAACTACCTAGTTTTTAGACAAAAACAACATTATTTTAAGACTAGTAATTTTTATTTTATTTTTAACATTTATATAAAATATTTCGTTCAAATATCTAACCAATCTCTTTATGCTGAATTTGAAAATTTAAACTGGGAAATCTTTAGCCGAAAACTGTACTACTTTTAATGTAAAAAAAAATTATCATTATTCTGAAATAAGATAAAATTTAATAGATATTTTTAAACAATGTATTTATATAAAACATTTAAAATATTATTTAATTTTTAAAAATTTTCTCACGTGCTTATTTAAATATATGTACTGTAACATATTTAAGTAAGTATAATCTTATAATTTCAGCAGAAATTTCAAGTGAAACCTATAAACAACTACTTAGATTTTAGACAAAACAACATTATTTTAAGATTAGTAATTTTACTTTTTATTTTAATGTTTATTTTAAATATTTCACTTAAATACCTAACCATTAATTCTATGCTTTGATTGGAAATTTAAACTGGAAAATCTATTGCTGAAAGCTGTACTATTTTTGTCAAAGAAAATAATTATTCTGAAATAACATAATATTTAAAAATATTTATTAAATATTATCTTATGTAACTATGCATGTATGAATTTATCTTTATTAAATATTGTAACAATGTCTTATATAAAATATTTAAAAGTATATATTTTTTAATTTTCTCAATTCCATGTTTTTATTTAAATATATCTACTGTAGCATATAATTTAAATGAGTAAATTTTTTATATTTTCAGTAGAAATTTCAAGTGAAACATACAAACAACTAATTAGTTTTTGACTAAAACCGCATTATTTTGAGATTAGTAATTGTTATTTTAGTTTCAATGTTTACATTAAGTATGGGACGTTTACGTCAAGTAATGTTTATGTTCAGTTTGGGGAATGTTTATGTCAAGTTTCGAATGTTTATATTAAATGTCTCGTTTAAATACCTAATCAACCACGGTATGTTTTGTTTAGAAATTTAAATTGGAAAATCTATTGCCGAAACCTGTACTACTTTTTATGTGTTCAGTCAAGTTTCCTCTTTTTTTATTTAAATTATTTTCTATTAGTTGCACAGTTCCCATTTCAGTAACTTTTTAAGTTTCATTAAATTATTACTTTCTGTTTTCTAGTGCCTATATAGTGCCTATTTCTAGTGCTATACTTTAATAAGTAGTTATAAATTCTTCTCTGCTGCATTAGTCTTGATCAGGGGCGGGCCAACTCCGGCCCGTTGGAAGGTTCTATCCGGCCCGCGGATAGAATTTTAATTTGCCGGTCCAAGCCAAAATTAGAGTTTTACAAATCATTATCGAAAGTAAGTTTCCCAACTTTAATATCTCACGCCCATAAAATCAGTGCTATGTTTGCTTCCTCTTATATATGTGAATAAGTGTTTTCAACTATGAACCTTAGAAAGAATTATTTCAGAAGTAGACCGACAGATGAACATTTAGCCTCGTTCCTTGGAATCAAGACATCTCACTTCGAACCCCAATATAAGGGACTTTTAAAAATGAAATCGTAATTTTCACTCATCTCATTAATATATTTAAAATTTAATACTTGTATATTGTTCTTAAAATTTTAGAAAATTTATTTTGGCCCGCCAAACTTTTTTTTTTTTTTTTTCTCCGACTTTTTTGACCCGCGACCGAAAAAAAAGTTTGCCCATCCCTGGTCTTGATGATTCTTCAATTTGTACTTTATATGATTTACAGTAAATGAGGGAATCTTTCTCTTAACTTCAAACCTTATTCTTTTATAGAATGAACAGAAAACGTGAGCACATTTTAGTGTTTTTAAATATATTTTAATTAATATTCGAAAGATCATAGATGAGCAGTTATCAGTGTCAGCATGCTATTAATTCTCACACGTATTTCATAACAGTTTATGTTAATTAAAGGTAAAAAAAAAAAAATTGTCTTTTTATTAGCAAGTCTAAAAAAAAGAGATTCACAATTAAAATAATAATGCATCGAAGAAAAGTTAATATAATTATAGGAGTGTAAATATTTAACTGATAATTAGACAGTAAATGTCATTTGGCAATTCTATAAATTTCTAAGGGCTATTTTAATTTATTTTACTTCTAGTCTTAATATTGAAACAATTCAATGTTTGATCGTAAAAAGTATTTATTTATTTGTTTGTTTGTTTGTTTGTTTGTTTGTTTGTTTTTTTTGTTTGTTTGTTTGTTTGTTTGTTTGTTTGTTTGTTTGTTTGTTTGTTTGTTTGTTTGTTTGTTTGTTTGTTTGTTTGTTATTTAATGTACCAAACTAGTGAGCCTGATGGCCGAGTGGCTAGCTCTGTGGTGCTCGGTACCATAATTTTCGAGTTCAAATCCTGGAGGTGCCATGGATGTTTGTAGTGGTTCGGAATCCACTTTAAACCATAGGTGCCGGTCTAATAAGATTGTAGAGCGTTGCGGTATTGTTACCCCGCTTCCGTAACTTTATCCTCAGCTACACTCACCGCCTGCGTAGTGCTAAGTGAGTAACGTTGATGCAGCCCTTGCTCATGGCATAAAATACTACTGTCTACATATTTGTCAGCTGCATTAGAAAAAATGTATCGAATTACGTTCAAAACCGAAAATTATTATTTTTTATTTCTAATGGTAAGCAATACAAAAAGGGGGTAAATACAGAATAAAAAAAGAAAATGTACACAGAAAGAGTTCAACAAAGTTGACTGAAGTCATTGACTTAAGAGTTCTCTGGCTTGCCAGTATCTTGTCGTCTCAGATTCGCCATGAAGTAGTAAACAACGATTGACATGAGCTCGGTTCATTAGTTCTGCCAGATCACAAACAGGGGAGTTTCGTTGATTGAAAATCCCAATGCAAAGTAGATGTTCGTTAGATCAGTTCTTTTTGATTGAGACAAGCCTCCAGCATTCCATTGTAACTACTGTGGCCAGAAAGAAAGACCAATTTTTTTATTTTTCAAAAACTCTTTATTTATTCTTCCAAATTTATTTCATCGCCTTCAGAGTGATCCCCTCCGGACACAATGCACTTATGCCAACTTTTTTTCCAATCCTCAATGCATGCTAAAATGTCATTGATCGAGATGGTCTTCAAAGCGTTGAATCTCTTCAATCGACTTCCTCGACTGCCCTCGGAGGGGTCTTTTGAGTTTAGGGAATAGCCAGAAGTCGCACGGTATGATGGTTGTGGAACGATATAGGCTTCCTTTTTTGGCGAAAATGTCGCGAAGAATCATTGCAGAGAGAGCTGCCGCATTCAGTGTTTTCGGTACCAATCGAGATTTGACGCATTTGAGACCCAAATGGAATTGACCGATCCTTTTGAAATTCCAACATCACCAACAAGGTCTCTAATTGTAAATCGACAATTTGCAAGCACCAAATCTTTAATTTTTAATCCGAGATTCGAACCCGAAATTTGTGGCTAATCTCTCGGCTATCAAGTCCTAATAGTTATATGTAAAAATACTATGTCATCTATTATAACTATAAGTATGTTATGAATGCTACCTTTTCGCCAGCATGGTTAATTTAGGTTAAAAGTTTCAAAGAGAGAAAACAAAGGAAAACATTTTTAAACATCAATAAATATGTAATAAACTGCTGCAAATATACTTAACGATAAACATTTTTACAATGGCTGAAATAAGTATAGAAATGTTAGCAGCAAGATTTGAGGATAATAAAACGCAAATGTTTCGTATTCGCTAAACTACTTCCACTAAAAGAATTCCAATTTTATATAAGACATTCTTTTTTATTTTTAACTAACAGATTATAATTTATTCATGACATGTTCTGATTATTTAAAGAAAATCACGTTTATTTGAATCACGTTATTAGAAAATCACGTTTATTTGAAGAAAAAAAATTGCGAAATTCAATCATGTAAAAATCTCAGATAAAATTTTATAATATTTTTTTTCTTATTTAATTTTGAATAAATTGATTTACGAAGGAAGCTTTACTATCTAAAAATATTCCTCGATACACGTGTGGGTAGTAATTAAAAATTCATCCTTGAATTCATGGAACAATGGAATACTTCTATATCTTTCTCTGTGTAAAACAAGAGATTAGTATGTGTATTCCTTACAAATTTAAAATTATAACTTTAGGAGTCCAATTTTTAACAATGAATTTTGTATTGTGTTTTTTAGATGCGTTGCCAAAAATCATGAAAAAATTCTTACTAATAAACAAAAAATGTAATTTTTCATAGTAGTTCACTTTTTAACTTTTAGTTTAATAATCATCAGTTTTTATCAACATATTCTTAATATTCAGACAAAAATTTTAATTATAATAAAATAGATTAGTTTTGAATTAAAAATAAACATGATTTTTTTCTCCAAATTTCTTTTTTATAAGATATATTTAAAAAATCTTAAAAGAATTTCAATAATTTTTTAATTGAGTAACACTTTAATTTCTGTATCATATAAGCAGTGAAAAAACATTTAAGTTTCTAGAAGCCCAATAATTCAAAAAATCGCCTGCTTTCATTAATAAATAATTTGTAAATATTTAAATTAACGTGAAAAAACAATTAAGTTTCTGGAAGTTCAATAGTTCACAAATTCGTCTGCTTTCATTAATAAATAATTTGTAAATATTTAAATCAACGTGAAAAAACAAGTTTCTGGAAGTTCAATAGTTCACAAATTCGTCTGCTTTCATTAATAAATAATTTGTAAATATTTAAATAAAATGAAATAATAAATTTTATTTCATTTTATATATTTTCTTCATTAAAAGCGTAATTTTTTAATTATTATTGTATCAAGATGTATGAAATTTGATTCTCTTTTTTTTTCAATCTTTTTGCTCATTTTAAATATCATGCTACTATATAGGCTTTAAATTTATCTTTTACACGATAATTTCGTTTTTTATTTATACATGCGCATTTTTTATACTTTGCCACAACAGAATAAATTAAATATGTGGCTTTCCTTTTAATTTTGATGGGATTAATTAGCAATAAATATATAAGATTCTAGTTTTGAAATTAATAGAATTTCTAATAATTATCATGAATTTTGTTATGGAATATTCGTAAAACAATTTTATAGAGAAATTTTGCATTTATATTTAATTTTTGTTTAAAATTTATTTAATGAATTTTTATTTAGAAATAGCATTAGTATTTTGTATTAGTGACTAATATAAAGAATTGGAAAATCAAAAGCTTTAATGACATAATATAAACGTTTTTATATTTTATTGTATTTTGTATTGCACAGAAATATGTATTACACATGTGCACAGATATATGTAAATATTGTATTATACTTTGCCAAAAGTAAGCTATTTTTCCTTTAGATTTTAATATCTTGTCTATTTGTTTGAATTTCATATTTTGTGACATTTCTATTTTAATTTTCCTGCGATATTATAACCATAATCATTGGTGATATTAAAATGTCACCAATCCTAAATGTCATTTAGTAAAGTATTGTATTAAGCTTTTTTTATTGCTAATTACACTGGTGTGCAAAACTTAAGCAACAATGAAAAATTTAGCAGATAGCCATGAAATTGCAGAAAAGGAGGTCTGGAGATCAGTACAATGAACACGTAAGCCAGTAGAAACGTCATGCGTATGCAAATATCAGGAACGAAACGTCGGAGGCGACGTGAGCGTACGCAAAACGCGTGACGTCGGCGCCCGCAGCTCAACAGTAGAATAAAGGAAGGACGGAGACGCAAGTGCCAATGAGTATTCTCTGCAAGTGCCAATGAGTCAGTTCGTGAAATATGGCTAGAAGAAATCACCTGGACGACTTCACACGTGGAAGAATGATCGGAAAGCTGAAGGTGGGGCGTACTGTCACCAGTGTAGCTGCAGAGTTCGGAATCAACAAAAGTGTCGTTTCGCGCGCTTGGAAAGCATTCCAAACCACAGGTACAGCTGTTAGAAAGGTTGGTGGTGGCCGCCCGAGGAAGACAACTGCAGGGGATGACCGATATATCGTCCTGCAGGCGAAAAGAGGCCGACAGCAGTCAGCAAGCGCCATTGCTCAGCAACTCTGTACAGCAACGGGGCGACAACTGTCGCGGTTTACTGTGGCCAGACGCCTTCACAAAGTGGGCCTATTCCCCCGCCGTCCTGAACGCTGCCTCCGTTGAAAGTTGGCCACCGATGCTACCGTTTACAGTGGTGCAGAGAGCACAAAAACTGGACAACTGATCAATGGAGTCGTGTCCTCTTTACGGATGAAAGTCGGTTCTGTACCAGAAGCGATTCTCGACGCGTTTTGATTTGGAGAGAGGTCGGGACCCGGTTTTATCCCAGTAACCTCAAGGAAAGACACCGTTATGGTGGTTCTGGAGTTCTTGTCTGGGAGGCATTTTGCTGAACTGACGAACTGAGCTCCACGTTTTCGACAGAGGGTCTGTAACCGGGGATTGCTATTGTGAGGAGGTACTCCTTCCCCATGTGTGTGTCTGTTCCGAGGTGCCATTGGCCCAGACTTCATTTTTATGGCTGACAATGCACGGCCACATCGGACTTTTGCTGTTGAGGAGCTACTGGAAAATGAAGATATCACTCGAATGGATTAGTCAGCATACTCCCCAGATTTAAATCCCATCGAACATGTGTGGGATACTTTGGGGAGACGCATTGCAGAACGCTTACATCCTCCGGAGAACACCCAACAACTCAAACAGATGCTGATTGGGGAATGGGCACTCCTACCGCAAGAAATGTTGCACCAGCTGGTTTTGAGTATGCGGAGACGGTGCGAAGCAACCATTGCAATGAGGGGAGGGCATATATAAGGAACATCTGCTTGTTGTTCCTCTTGGATAGACAATCATAAATCACGATACTATGCGTTCAATAAAGCTTGTTTTTGTTTGATTCCATACCGTATGCATTGTATTCCTTTTTCAGCGCCGATGCTTTCGTCATCCTTTACGTACATAATACTCTCCCTCATTTCTGAATGTCATGTCTCTCAGATGATTTCTCGTGGAGTTATGGCAAAAACCCACTTGTTGCTTAAGTTTTGCACACCAGTGTAAAATAAATTTTATTGTATTGTGCAAATTTTTCTTTCATTTCTTTACACTTTTCGCCAATATTTTTGTAGTTTATCCATCATATCATCATCTATGAATTATATACTATCTCATTATTATCAAATTCCTGTCAGTTTCTTGAAATCATTTGTATCTTTCTGAAAGAAATATTAAAATGGCGAATAACAATGAACTAATATTTACATTGTTGTCATTACAGTAATTATCACAAATTTCCCTAGAAAACCAATATCTGCCATTACACCTGTATATTTAAATACACATGAATCGATATGGAAAACCAAATGCTTTGGTGACTGATTTTATTATTTAATTGTATTTTGTATTGTACAAAAATATTTATTAAATTAATGCTCTGACAAAAAGGCATACTTTCCCTTTAGATTTATAATATCTCGTCGATTTGTTTTAATTTCATGTTTTAGAACATTTCTATTTTAATTTTGTTGCGATGTTATAACTACACTCATTGGTGATATTAAAATGTTATCAATCCTAAATTCCATTTATTAAAGCATTGTATTAAGCTTTTCATTGCCTCGATTAATGGATTTTTTAAATTTAATTTTATAATAATGTGCGAATTTTCCTTTCTTTTCTTTGTATTTTTTCTTGATTAAATTAAAAATATATATATATGTAGTTTCAGTGAAGCTAGACCAACGCCAGGTCATATATATTAACTATGTAATAACTCATGATTATTAAATTCTCATCAGTTTCTGGAATTCATTTATATATTTCTGAAAGAAGTATTAAAATGGTGAATGGCACTGATCTAAAATTTACATTGTTGCCATTATAGTAATTATCAAAAACTTCCCAAAAAAAAATCAAATATCTGGCATTACACTTGTATATTGTTGTTGTTTCTTATCCCATTTGGCTGGCCAAATCGACGAGCCCATACGTGCTCATGATTGAAGGGGAAGGAAGCAGCTTTTGTTGTGATGGAGCACCCATAGTAGAAGTCTGACTTTGGCACCGTAACTCTCTTACAGTCATAGGAGACCGGGAGCTACGTCTTAAAGTGGATTCCGAACCACTACAAGCATCCATGGGCAACGCCGGGTTCGAACCCGAAATCTGTGGTACCGAGAGCCAGAGCGCTAGGCACTCGGCCATCAGGCCCCTTCACACTTGTATATTTAAATACACATGTATGGATATAGAAAGCCAAATTCATTGGGTGACTGATTTTATTGTTTAATTGTATTATGTATTGGACAGAAATATATATTAAGTCAGTGCTCTGTCAAAAGAAAGATACTTTTTCTTTAGATATTTATAATTTTTCAATTTGTTTTAATTTCATGCTTTAAGGCATTTCTATTTCAATTTTATTGCAATATTATAATCACACACATTGGTGATATCAAAATGTCATCAATCCTAAATGTCGTTTAGTAAAGTATTTTTTATTAAGCTTTTTATTGCTTTGAATAATGGATTTTTAAATTTATTTTTATTATATAGTGCAAATTCTTCTTGTATTTCTTAGCACTCTTTCTAATATTTTTGTGATTAAATTTGAAAAAAAATATGTAGTTTCATTGAATCTTGGTCAGGTCATATCTATTAATTATATAATAACTCATGATTATCAAATTCTTCTCAATTTCAGTAAATCATTTGTATCTTTCTGAAAGAAATATTAAAATGATTTAATTTCATGCTTTATATTAATTTTTTTCTATATTATAAGTACATTCAATGGTGACATTAAAATGTCCCCAATCCTAAATACCATTTAGTATTGAGTGTTTTATTGTTACGAATAATAGAATTTTAAATTTAATTTTATTATATTGTGCAAATTTTCCTTGCATTTCTTTGGATTCTTTTTTACATTTTTCTTGGTTAAATTTTAAAATATAAATATGCTTTCCCTGTAGCTGGATCAACGCCAAGTCATATTTTAAATATAGTATCTCAGAATTATCAAATTCTTCTCAGTTTCTGGAATTCATTTGTATATTTCTGAAAGAATTATTGAAATGGCGAATGGCATTGATCTAAAATTTACATTGTTGCCATTATAGTAATTATCAAAAAACTTTCAAAGAAAATTCAGATATCTGGCATTACATCTGTATATTTAAATACAAATGTATAATAGCACGCTATAAATAATATTACAACAATAAAACAGAAAGAAAAAATTAATTTATTAGTTTGATTACAATAACTGAATATTCTTCTGTTAGCTCCATTCCCACTCATTTCGTGAGAATATTCCAAATTTTTTTATTAAGTTGAATTCAATCTTTGTTTTTTATCAAACAATACATGATATAATTATTCATGACATATTCTCTCGTTTTTAAATGCAATTATTTAAAAAAAAAAAAAGATAAAATTCTAAACGTTGAAAATTCTGATTTTTTTCATCTTTTTACTTGGAATTATGAATAGAGATTAGATATGAATTGAGATATTTTGTTACCTAGAAATATTTGTCGCTTCACGTGTGGGTAGTAATTAAAAATTCATATCTTCTTTAACTGTCAACTTCACGGAATGCATAGCGTGATAAATCAAGATTATTAAACTGTCTTCTTGCGAAATCCATTCATATTTTCCAAGAAAAACCGTATCAGAATCTCGAAATAATATATATCTCGAAGAAAATATCAGAATAACTGCAGTCATTATTCACACCAAAAGATCATTTCTGAATCATGCCTGTGGGGACATGGAATTCCCATGGAAAAACTTGTTTTGTTGACATTGCAGCATCTGACAAACTTTCCAAGAAGAACAGATCCAGGAAGATTGGCTGAAGATTTTCTTTTTTTTTCTTCTGTACCTGATTGAGCTACATCTCTGCCACTTCACGCCAATAAACATGCCAAGAGTTGGCAAGTTTCTTACATTCCACCTGCATCCAAGCATCGCCAGTTTATTACCCACCGCATTATCTCCGTTTGAATCATCACCTGTCTGAAGAAGAATATCAAAAGGAAGCCAAAAGTCCAGAGAGGCATCATTCGTAAACACGTCATAATTCCGTCGATCCAGCTCTCAGATAGTCTTGACAGATCTCGCTCCAAAACCCAAATTATATCGCCAGGTGGGCCGTGTTTATGGGCTCATTAACATGTCAAGAACCAGATTGGGATCTCTTCCACGTCCATTTTTACAGCAGTTTACAGCCTGCATGATATGCCACGATTATTATTCGCGAAAGACCCTCGTTCGAGTTTTTGGAACAGTAAAATTAAAATGTCACTCTCTTGTCTAAAGTAGCTAGCCGTTCGCTGGATGGATATATCCAGGTCGTCACGTGCGCCCATATCTGTCGCGAGGTATGATTTGCGATGTTTTGTTTCTTTCTGCTCTTGGCGTGAGAAAGCTCACTTAACTTTCCAAATGCAGTAAACGTTTCCTTTTCCATTTGTGACACAAAACAAAGTAGTATGCTAATGAGAGGAATAATAAATGAGCACTTTATTACTTTTTTTTTCTTAAATATTGAGATTAATGTTTCAGAAATTAGATACAGGCGTGTGTTTCGCATTACATATAAATTTGTTCAAGTAGAGTCTGGCTTTTTTCCCTCCATTGATTTATAAAAATACCAAATAAAATACAGTAAATAAAAATGTAAAAGCATCAATTAAGAAGCGTAATTATGTATTGGATACATAAAGCAGAAAGCCATCATATATTATTTTCATGATGATTTTTTAACTGAGAATGATACTCGGATAATAACAAAGTAGGTTTAATCTATCTTCTTACACGCGTGTCAATAAACCTATTTTACAAGGAAAGTATTGATGTTTTTGAATACATATGTTTTCATTTAAAGACCTGTAACAACTGATAATTCCTTCCATGAGCTTTTTAAATTCAGGAATCCCGGGAAGAACATCAGAACAATTTTCATGTTTATCAGGTATGGACAGATTAAATCTGCAGGTCCTAAATTCTCATCATTTGGTTTGAATTCATGAAGTGGGTGTGCTTTGAGAACCCTTTACCTCCAGATGTCTCTTTTGTGGTGTTCGTTCCAAATTGCAATGGCAACAAAGAAAAACGCTTTCTTTATAAAGTGGTTATGGGGTTCTTAGCACAATTCTAAAATACATAAGAATTTCTGAAGTAAGAAAACTATTTACAGTTCCATATATTCCAGTTATTATAATTACCTATTATCCTTATATCTGTCGCGAGGTATGATTTGCGATGATTTTGTTTCTTTCTGCTCTTGGCGTGAGAAATCAGAAAGATGATGCAGCAAATGCAGTAAACGTTTCCTTTACCATTTGTGATACAAAACAAAATAGTATGCTAATGAGAGGAATAATAAATGAGGCACTTTATTATTATTTTCTTTTAAATATTGAGATTAATGTTTTAGAAATTAGATACATGGTGTGTTTCGTATTATATAAATTAGTTCAAGTAGAGTCTGGCTTTTCCCCTCCATTGATTTTAAAAATACCAAATAAAATACAATAAATAAAAATGTAAAAAATAATGATGTAATAAAATGTAAGTGTAGTAAAAGCATCAATTAAGAGGCTCAATTATGTATTGGATACATAAAACAAGCATATGGATGTCATTTGTTATTTTCATGATGACTTGTTAACTGAAAATGATATACAGAAAATAACAAATTACTAATAATATATCTTCTTACTGCGTGTTATCAAATCTATTTTCATGTATTTTATAAGGAAAGTATTGTTGTTTTTAAATATATATATTTCTAATTAAAGACGAATCACTGTGAATGTGAGATTTCTAGAAACTGCATAGTAAAGATAGAAAAGCTGTTTATTCATTGTTCTGCAGTGGGTTCCAAGCCATTGCGGGATATATGGAAATGAGCAGGATGATATGTTGGCCAAGAATGAATCACAAATGATACAACCTGATCTTCCTTTGCCTTTGCGTCATATAAGGAGATCTATATCGTTCTCTATTAAATCCGAGGGTTTCAACCTGTATAGAGAGAAGGCTTCTGAGCAAAAGTGGAATTCCTTATTGAATAAGTCAACAAGAATTGCCAGTTTCTTGCCTAGAGTAGTCGGCGGGCCTGCTTTAGACTTATCACGGGCCATGAATAGTTACAGAATCACCTGTATAGAATAGAATTGAGTACTACAGATATCTGCCCACTTTGCGACTATGGCGTGCCCATGACTGGAGAGCACCCCATCATATGCCCTACTGTTTTTAATTGTATTCCTTTTTTGTGTTACTGTCAATGGCTTTAGTGAATGTTTTTGTCGTTCTTTACTGTATTGGGCTACTCGTCATCTTATGACCGAGAGGCCGTAGATGGGCATAGGAAAAAAAAAAATAATAAAGACGTGGAACGGTTCATGGTACCATCAGGTTTTGAAATGCAGGAATCCAGCGAAAAACCATGGAACACTTTGCCACATACATCAGGTATGGACACATTAAATCTGTAGGTCTGAAGTTCTCAACATTTGGTTTGAATTCATGGAGTGAGTGGATTTTGAGAATCCTTTACCCCCAGATGTCTTTGTGGATGTTCGTTCGAAATTGCAGTGGCAGCAAGGAAAAGCGTTTTCTTTATGAAGTGGTTCGAGGATTCTTAGGACAATATTAAAATTCATAAAAATTTCTGAAGAAAGAAATATTATTTACAGCTATAACGTTGTTTTTATTCTCATATTTTCTTTGCGCCAACAGTCTTAAAGTTTTATGTATTTTTTTTTCTCATATTCAATTTTTTCTCGTACAGAATAATAATTTTATTTTGTTTAAATAGAAGTTTCCTAATGATATCAATGTAAAACTATTTGAAAAATAAATTAATGTAAGCAGCATTTTTGAAGATTTAAAGTTTAGGTTTTGGGGATCTTTTGAGGCTTATTTTAAAATTATCTAGTATTTCTGATTTTTTAAAATTGTAGCTTTATGGAATTAAAAATAATGAAAATAAACCCTTTTTTAAAGTATCAAATAGAATGAAATGAAATGTTTTATTTAAAATTTTCGATACTGTTGCACAGAAATTATAAACAAATAATTCTAACTGATGGAAATTAATTCTCTTTTAACAACATTCTAAAAACATTACAATGATTAACAGATATCTTTCTTATTAACTAGAATGGATCTAACAATTTTTTATATACTAGCCCTAAGTTTTTATATAGCAAGTAGTATAAAAGAAAAACCACAAGATATTTTACAATAGGAGAATATACATGATTAATGTAACTAACATATTACATTAGACTCCCAAATTATTTGACAATTTGATTTATCACTCGCTTAGTGGAATTTCCTAATAGTAAAGTTTTTGAGTAAAATAAATAAATAATAATAAGCAATAAATCATTATGCTAATTAAGTTTACCATCAGTAAGAATTGGGTCTAACAAATTTTATATGTTGGCCCTTACTTTTATATAGCGAGTCGTATAAAAGAAATCCACAAGAAATTCTACGGTAGGATAATATCTGTAATTGATGTAACTACCATATTCTACTAGACATCCAAATTATTTGACAATCAACAAGCTACATATCCACACATTCTTAGTAGAATTTCCTAGTAGTAAAGTAAAATAAATAAATAATAATAATAATTCATTATAGTAATTAACTTTCCCATCAGTAAGAATTTAATTTTAATTAATCTAAAACATAGCCAGCTTAAAAGTAAATTTTTACATACTATTATGTTCTGGCTTAGCAAACATATTGGATAACAGAATGTAGAATGACCAAAACTTTTCTGTAATTTATTATTAGCTAATTAAAATTTATGTCTAACTTTGTAGATTCTTAAACATTATTCCTCTATTAATTTATATACTTACTTTATCCTATTAAGGAACACAGTAGCTAGCTTGGGATCCTTTCTTGCCTCTAAATGCATAAATAACTCAAAGCGCGCCATCTGTTTATTTCTCGCGACAAATTAATTAAAACCTCCAGACTTAAAAGTAACAAATCCTGGATTTATGTCTTCATCTCTTTCACCCCCAATGTGACAGTTCACTTATAAACATCCCTCTTAACTGCATTTGCTATTTTCGGTAACCTTCCTTCCCCTGTCCTCGTCACCACCCCCACCACCCCTCATACGGAATCCCTGTCGGGTCTTTCAAAATATAAACTCAATTTATTTTCTGCCATCAGCTTTCAGCGTCGAAAAATACGTCCCATCTTTCATCCAGGACTGTGTCTCTCTGTCCGTTCCTGTCCCCACCCACCTTTCAACAATTTCCAGTGTCCGGACCCGTGGTGGCAGGTAAACAAATCTATCTGGATGTGTCAGTGGATGGATCCATAAATCATTACGTTCAGGCATCCAGCCTTTTATACACACAAAACGATGGGGAAGCCTGAAGAAAAAAAAAAAAATATATATAATAATAAATAAGTGAAAATAAAGTTTAGGTGGAAGCTTTCGGGCAGCGAGGTTGCAGATGGGTGAGTGATGATGATACTCTCCGCCAACGCGCTGTTTTGGCGAACTTTTTCCTGAAATAATTACCGCCATGCTGTCATTTGAAGTCATTTATTTATTCCATATAAATTGAATTTCTAGTTGTGTTAGTGGAAATAAAAACTTATAATTGAAAATTTCAATCGTTTGCTATAGCTTTGGTACTTAATGGGGACCGATATATTATTAAAAAATTTTTTTCTTTGTAATTATGGTCGTAGAGTAGAGTTATCTTAATCATTAGGCATAGGGCCTCTGGTTAGTTTATTCAATAAAAATTGTTGATCAAAAATTTATTTGATGATTGTCAATATTCTGCTTAAAGAACCTTTCCCTTTGTCATCATGGACATTCTTCTAAATTAGTTTTAATCATTAGGCCCACAGGGTCACTGGTCAATTTGTTCAATACAATTTTTAAGTAATATTTTTAATTTTTTACGGTAGATTTTACACTTGATGTTATCCGATAGTCACATAACAGTTGGGCTGACATGTTCGTAGGCTGACACATAGATGGCGCTACTAGTATCAAATCTATATGAGTTTTAGTTAGTCCTAACTTTCAAAAGACTCGTGTATAAATTTGACAGCTGTTGCACTATTAGTATGTGAGTCATAGCATTTTTAATGAAGCAACTTTTGTTAGTTTGAAAAAATGGATAAAAAGGAATTTCGTGTGTTAATTAAAGCATTGCTTATTGGCGAAAAAAAATACTATTGAAACCAAGGCTTATAAACATTATTCGGACATTAATAAACATTATTCGGACTTTGCACCAGGAAAATGAACCGTAGATAAGTGGTTTGCTAATTTTAAATGAGGCGAAATGAGCACCGAGGACGATGCACGCAGTGGACGCCCCAAAGAGACTGTTACCGACGGAAACAACAAAAAAAGTCCACAAAATAATTTCTGATAACCGTAAAGTGAAGTTGATTGAGATAGCTGAGACCCTAAAGATATCAAAGGAACGTGTTGGACATATCGTTAATAAATATTTGGATATGCGAAAGCTCTGTTCAAAGTGGGTGCCGCGCAGAGCCCACAATCGACCCAAAACAACAACGAATTGATGATTCTAAGCAGTGTTTGGAGCTGTTCAATCTTAATAAACCCGAGTTTTTGCGTCTATATGTGACAATGGATAAAACATGACACCATCATTTCACACCGGAGTCCAATTGACAGTCAGCCGAGTGGACTGCACGTGATGAACACTAAAAATGCTATAACATCACTAAAAATGCTATAACTCACATACTAATAGTGCAACAGCTGTCAAATTTATACACGTGTCTTTTGAAGGTTAGGGCGAACTAAAAATCATATGGATTTAATACTAGTAGAGCCATCTTTGTGTCAGCCTACGAACTTTTCAGACCACCTGTTATATACGAAGAATATCACATATTCTTTGAATAGAACCATCTTTACAATTTGGCATACAGGTCAATTTGTTCAATAAAAAAATTTAAATGAATATTTTTATTTTTTACCATAGATTTGATATTTTGTGATTGTTGATATTTTGTTTAAAGAATGTTTTTGCGTAATCATGGTATTGTTTCTTGAATAGAGCTGGCCATAAATGCCAGCCTTTAAGCATTTGGCATATAAGGGCACTGATCAGTTTGTTCAATAAAACTTCTAAATAAGACTTTTAATTTTTACAGAAGATTTTATACTTGATGTTCTGCTTTTTTTTTTTTGAAATTATGTTGTTTTTCTTCACACGTTGTCCTTTGAATAGAACCATTTTTACTATAAGACATACTCGTCAATATGTTCAATAAAAACTTGATTTTTTTTAAAGAACGTTTTTGTGTAATTATGGCCTTGTTACTTTAATGAGCCGTATTAAGCATTAGGCAGTTTGTTCAATGAAATTTAATTTTTCCTGTAGATTTTATACTTTGTATTATCCGATATTCTGCTTTTTTTTGTAATTATGTTGTTCTTGAATATAACCATCTTTACTATTAGGCATACAGATTAATTTGTTCAATAAAAACTTTTGATTAAAAATTTCAATCGTAGATTTGCCATTTGATGTTTTCCAATATTGCTTAAATAATTTTTCTTAATAAATATTGTATTAATTTTTGAGCCATTTTAACCACCAAACATACAGCGCCACTAGTCAGTTTTCGTTATGAATTACGACAATTAAATTTAATTGTTCAACTTTTTGTTACATTTTTAAAAATGTAAAATGGAAGTAGTGGTAAAACCAAGAAATTTAAATATACGATTAAATAAATAAAAGTTTGGATTCGGAAAAATTTTATTGCTTTTTCATTGAACTATTTTAACATTTAAGTGTAGATGTATTTCATATGCCACTTAAAACATTTACATAAGAAACCTAAAAGCCATTTTCCCCATAAAAACTATAGCACATATTTTTAATTAAAAGAATTAATTTTTTTAACTTTATATCCATGAAATTAAATTCGTTATCGTGGTTTTATTTTCATAAAATTTTAAACTTTGAAATGTAATTTTATCATATATTAATTACACTTATTAATTTTTTTCATTCTATCCTATTATTTCTTATTAAATAATAATATTAATAAAAATCTTTCTGAAATTTAATGAATCAGTGCTATTTAATGAATAATACTACTAGTTTAATTTGTTTGATATACTTAAAAGGTTTTCAACAGATTTCTACACTGGTTAATAGCAGTGGTTATGTTAATATCAGAATTTAAAATATAACAGCAAAATTATAAAATAATTAGTTTAATAATAGTTAGTTAATAATTAATTTAATTATGAATAGTTAGTTTTAATAAAATAATTGAAAAGCATATTATTTCAAAGATTTAATCAATTTAAAAATATAACTAATTTCAATGTTCCATGTTCAATAACATAATTTCAATGAATATAAAATTGTTATTGAAATTATTTAAATGCAACATTGGATAACAACATTTTGAAATGCAACATAATTCAGCATTTACCTAATTTCAATATAGCATTTACTTGAAAAATACTAATTAATTTACATAATTATTTTTTAAGATGTAGAATATAAACATTACTGATAAATATGTATTACTAATAAATATGTGTTGTTACTTAAAAATCAATTATTTCATATCATTTAAATAATGTGCATCGCCTAAATTTGCCTAATAAGTCGTCTAATAAATACATTTTCCAAAATTTCCTTAATTCCTTAACTGAAGTATTCTGTAGATAAAATTATTTATTTATGTAATTTTGTTGAATAAGAACAAAAGTAAAGCTATTTCTAAAAAACACTCATTATCAAGAAAAATCAACACGATAGCGCAGGATTCTTTGCATTAAACTTGTTATACATACTTTATGAGGTTTAAAATGCAGGTTATGTATCGTTTTGACTATGATAAATATAGATATGCTGAATCTAGGTTAATGCCTCATGAAATTTAAAAAAGTTGGAAAAATATTCATGTCATTCAAGAAAAACAATAGTTTCATCAATTATTTAGTTATTATAATTTCATTAATTATTTATATTTTTAACAAGGTGACCAGAATATTTTTTCAAAATAGTTAAGCCAAATATTTATTCACTGTTGTAAAATTGCAATGAATAAGATTACATATAGTCACGAAACAAGAGAAGAAAAAAAAATTTAAAAGTGTTAGCATTCATTTGAAATTCATTCCAAACATTTAAAATTCTGATAATACCAGTGGAAAAATCAGTGGTCCACAAAGTCACGTCATCCATGAGGATCTAGAAACTCAAATGAACTACAGCTTAACAAAAATAAAAGTTCGTAGAACAAACAAATATTATGCCCGAAATAAAAGTTTTTATAAATATACCGTTTTAACATCGCTCTAAATTATTAGTGATATTACGATATTAATTTTAAAAAGAAAAATTTTTTGATTAAGTATGAATTATTACGCATAGTTTTTACGTTTTTGACACGAAAAGTAAAAATATTGAAGTCAGACAAGCTTTTGAAGTGCACACCATATTATCATTAAAAACATTATAATTTTAAAGCAGTAATATTTAAAATTTGATGCTGCAATTTATAATGTCAAATTTGTTTTTGCGTTAAATAAACCTTGTGTTTAATACAGCATATTAAGTTAGGAGTTTAAGTTTAAAAATTATTACACTTATTTCATTAGTTAAAATATAATTTATAATGTTATTTTTTCAGAATAATAACTTGATAAATGTTATATTAATTTAGTTAATTTATATTATTTATTTTTGTCACGTTTACCAATTATTATCTGTATATTAAGACATCTGAAGTATTTATTAGATTTAGCCATTATTATTATTTAATTTATACAAACGTTCATTAGCTTATTATTATTTTCATTATTTCTTGTTAATACATTTAATTTACAGAAATTTCTAAAATAACTTATCTCTTCTTTTACAATAAAGGATAACATGATGTATTTATTTTCATCGAAATTAGGAAATTTTCTTACAAATTTATCGGGTTTTTATGGAAAAAAAAATGAATTTAAATTAAATTAGAAATAAATCAAAATGAATTAGAAGCTGAAATTAGTTTATTATACTGAAATATAAAAGTTTATTCAAAGGGTTTTATTTAAAATTATTTAAAAATATCTCAGGTTATTTTTTTCAATGAAAATTATTTATAAATTAATCGTATATAATAATTGAAAGTACGTACTTGTAATTACAAATACAAGCAGTTAAATTTCCATTCTACAAATGAAATCACAATAAACAAAAAACACAAATAGAATCACAATAAAACAACTCACATAAAATGTGAGCCTTTTTCCTTTATGCATAACGGGGTAACATATTTTTGCCCCAATTGCACATTTGTAACTTCTTAATATCATCAGTTTCTTTCAACTTTTATGAATATTTTTTTCTTCTCATGCAGCTGGCAAATAGACCGTGATGTTTTATACCGTAAGGGCTGCACCGACGTTACTCACTTTGCATTACCCAGGGGCGCGTGTAACTTGATGGTGAGCCACGGACGCGGAGTAACAATGCCTCCGCAACGCTCTACGATCCTATTAGGACCGGGACCTACGGCTTAAAGTGGATTCGAACCACTACAACACCCATGGGTAAAGCCGGGATTTGAACCCGATACCTGTGGTACCGAACGCCAGAGCGCTAGCCATCCGGCCATCAGGCCTCACTTTTATGACTATGAATACATGAAAATACAGAGAGTGATTATAAAAAATATATTCGTTTTTAAAAAGGTTGTAAAAAAAAGAACCATTGGCCAGAATGATATGATATTTCACCTGTATATAGATGAAGCAATAGGATTTGTCTAGAAAAAGAAAAAAAATCAAAAATTGACCGAGAGGTGGCACTGTACTCCGCATTGCAAATTATGACATGACATGCACTGTATATTGCCATTGTGTGAAATAAGTGACTACAGCATTGCAGAAAGCTTCAAGCAATCATTTGGAAACTTGTAGTGCTACGGGGAATTGGCCGAACTTTAGACATGCCTGTCTATTTCAGGAAACATCGTGCAATGCTATCCATACAAATTGCACATATTCAAGAGTTGTTTGCTGCCGACCTGCCAATACGAGAACATTTTACCCTGCAACTTCTTGCTCGAATGAAAGTGGACAACATATGGCGATGGAACATTTTGGGAGTAGCGAAGTCCATTTCCATCCACAAGGTTCTGTCAATACGCAAAACTGCATGATACAGGCAAGACAAAAAAACGTTCTAAATGCAACTATTGCCTCTTCCTTCTCCAAAGGTTACAGTATGGAACGGATTAACGGCGTAGACACGAGATCGAGGAGATAGGTCCTTCGAGTTCTGCAATCTGTACACGTTATGAATCTCCTTTGCGCAACCAGCTCTTTCCAGCACTGCAACAGCGTGGATATACACTCAAGAGCCAAAACATTATGACCACCCCTACATTTTGCAATGAACTCGCCTGGATGACGTGGAAGGCACGAGATCAGGTGGAAGTGGTATTTAACTGCTGCTGGAGAGTCTGAAGAATCATTCTTTCACTTACTTCTGTGTGTGATGGGAACACACACAGAAGTAAGTGAAAGATGACAGGTGGTCATAATGTTTTGGCTCTTGAGTGTATGTATAGCACGATATTCATACAAGATGGTATTCCTCCACATATTGCAACGCCAGTGAAGCAACTACTGAATCTTCATTTTGGTAGTGACAGAGTTATCAGTCTCTGTTTTCCAACACCACCACCTGACCTGAACCCTTGTGACTGGTTGTGGGGTGATCTAAAATTGTCTTGTACTATTATCCGAACATAGCTGTTGAAAACTTAGTTACAGTTGCGAACTTAGTTGAGTTGAATAACAGCGTTACGCAGCACATTCGCAACATCACCTTCATTACACTTTGATCTGTTGTGGATCATGTTATTGTGCGCTTGCAGCTCTTATGAAAAAACAGTCGACAGTACAGTGATTATTTTTCAACAAGTCGTAGTCGCAAATTTATCCTGCCCATTTCCTGATGGCTTCATCACGTTTGATTTTCTACAATTTTTCTTAATTACTTCGCACGTCTTTTATTCAGAATCTTATGAGTGCAGTGTCTTCTATCGATTAGTTATTAAATTTTTTTTTCTTTTGTCACTCAAATATGTTGACATATATTGCTTCATGTATATTCAAGAGAAATATCAGGTCATTGACTAATTCTTTTTTACATCCTTTTCACAAACGTACTTTAATTATAATCACCTTTTATGTTAACATACATGAACAAATATGAAAATATGAATATTTACAATAAATATATGGAATTTCAGCTTCTTCATAATGCGTTGACATGTTTCGTGCGCAACTTGAGCTCGCCCAATTAATCCTCTTAATGTAACCGGGCTTCTTCCTACGCACTGCAAGAGCGACTTCTGTGGCCTTCAGGAGAAATGGTCAGTAAAATTCGAGATCTCACCCGAGAGGAAGTAAGCGCAACATGCACTCCCGCTGAGAAATGTTTAGTTTATTGTTTCTCATCCTCAGAGGAAATATATTTCGCGCATCCCTGTGCATTAGTTCACCTACAGACTCTCATTTTGGGAGGAAGTATATTTTGCGCATCCGCGCGTACCTGAGTATCGGGGTTTTGGCTTAAAAATGGAAACTTTCAACGAATCTATAATGATATGTCTTTAAATGTATTAAATATTGTCTGCCTTTAATTGTGCGTGTGTGGAGTTTGTTCATGTGTAGATAAAGTTGTGAGCTCTCAAACCAGTGTCTTAAGTCTCAACTCAACAGCACCCAGTTAACAATCCAGTTGCAGATTGATTTTCTAGGAGATTCTATCTAGCTTTCTAGGAGAGTCTAATCCTGAGTCTAGTTTATATCAGTATCTAATAATCTACATCTCTACCACAATGAGTTTAAAACAAAAGGTAGCGTAGAGACTTTAAAGTAACTTAAATTAAAAAATTAATTCAGATGTTACTATTGCAAAGAAATCTCAAGGGGGAAAAAAAAAGGAGAGGGTTAAGCATAAACCTTACATGTACATTTTCTGAGCATCACGTAGTCTAGTCTATATCAGTATCTAATAATCTACATCTCTATCATAAGTTTAAAACAAAAAGATATCATAGGCATTTCAAAGTAATTTAAAAGTTCAAAATCAATTTTACTATGTCTCGATTTCAAACAAAACACCAGGAAAAAGTAAAAAACTCGACGATTAAGCATGCAAAAATCCCTTCCGATTTGGCAGCATATCGCCAAAAGTAGCAACCTGTCAATTCTCGGAGAGAGTTGGTCAAGGCGTTGCCATGACAACAGCTCTTCCATCCGTTTGATAGATGAAGACTGCTCAAGACGCTCTCGCGAATAACATAATAGCGTCATTTATCATAGCCTTTGCATTTTGTCATGCATTTAAAAGCCCTGAGCCCATTTTTACCCCCGCGAATCATTTTTCTTCGAGGGGTTACGCCCACGCTCTCTCCTCTGTCATGCATTACTGTTAAAATTCGCCTGTCCCGGGACATTTTATTTATCATTCCCACCGACGAGAGGGGTTGACTTTCATTCAATAGAAACTTCTTGTGGGGCGCATTTCTCGGTATAAAGTGTATTTATTATATTCGGCCGAGTTTGGATTACTTTTGTTAAGAAAATGTTTTTCTTTTATACAATTTTGAGTAGTTTATGTAAAATCCATGAGTATTTTTTTTATGATTTTTTCCTAAGAAATAAGAAAATTGCTTATAAGTTAAAAATATTCTAATGTTTTATTGGCAAGTGAAATTTAAAATTCATTTTATTTGTTATATGGTACTGTAATCTTCTCTTAAAGTTTTGTTTATGTTTTAATAATTTAATTTGTCTCTTTAATGGATTTTGCATTATATTTGATTGTATTGAAACAGTGATATGGAATCTTCTAATTTGTGTTCAACTTTTCTTAATGCCGCACATTGACAACATTTGTTACTAATTTGTGTTCGACTTTTCTTAATGCCGCACATTGACAGCATTTGTTACTAATTTGTGTTCAACTTTTCTTAATGCCGCACATTGACAGCAATTGTCACTAATTTGTGTTCAACTTTTCTTAATGCCGCACATTGACAGCAATTGTCACTAACTTGTGTTCAACTTTTCTAAATGCCGCACATTGACAGCAATTGTCACTAATTTGTGTTCAACTTTTCTTAATTCCGCACATTGACAGCAATTGTCACTAATTTGTGTTCAACTTTTCTTAATTCCGCACATTGACAGCAATTGTCACTAATTTGTGTTCAACTTTTCTTAATTCCGCACATTGACAGCAATTGTCACTAATTTGTGTTCAACTTTTCTTAATGCCGTACATTGGCAGCATTTGTCACTAATTTGTGTTCAACTTTTCTTAATGCCGTACATTGGCAGAATTTGTCACTAATTTGTGTTCAACTTTTCTTAATGCCGTACATTGGCAGCATTTGTCACTAATTTGTGTTCAACTTTTCTTAATGCCGCACATTGACAGCATTTGTGACTTGTGTTCAACTTTTCTTAATGCCGCACATTGGCAGCATTTGTTACTAATTTGTGTTCAACTTTTCTTAATGCCGTATATTGGCAGCATTTGTTACTAATTTGTGTTCAACTTTTCTTAATGCCGTATATTGGCAGCATTTGTTACTAATTTGTGTTCAATTTTTCTTAATGCCGTATATTGACGGTAATTGTTACTAATTTGTGTTCAACTTTTCTTAATGCCGCACATTGACAGTAATTGTTACTAATTTGTGTTCAACTTTTCTTAATGCCGCACATTGACAGCATTTGTTACTAATTTGTGTTCAACTTTTCTTAATGCCGTATATTGGCAGCATTTGTTACTAATTTGTGTTCAACTTTTCTTAATGCCGTATATTGGCAGCATTTGTTACTAATTTGTGTTCAACTTTTCTTAATGCCGTATATTGGCAGCATTTGTTACTAATTTGTGTTCAACTTTTCTTAATGCCTTATATTGGAAGCATTTGTTACTAATTTGTGTTCAACTTTTCTTAATGCCGCACATTGACAGCATTTGTCACTAATTTGTGTTCAACTTTTCTTAATGCCGCACATTGGCAGCATTTGTTACTAATTTGTGTTCAACTTTTCTTAATGCCGTATATTGACAGCATTTGTTACTAATTTGTGTTCAACTTTTCTTAAAGCCGTATATTGACAGCATTTGACACTAATTTGTGTTCAACTTTTCTTAATGCCGTACATTGACAGCATTTGTTGCTAATTTGTGTACAAATTTTCTTAATGCCGTATATTGACAGCATTTGTTACTAATTTGTGTTCAACTTTTCTTAATGCCGCACATTGACAGCATTTGTTACTAATTTGTGTTCAACTTTTCTTAATGCCGCACATTGACAGCATTTGTTACTAATTTATGTTCAACTTTTCTTAATGCCGTATATTGGCAGCATTTGTTACTAATTTGTGTTCAACTTTTCTTAATGCCGTATATTGACAACATTTGAAACTAATTTGTGTTCAACTTTTCTTAATGCCGCACATTGACAGCATTTGTTACTAATTTGTGTTCAACTTTTCTTAATGCCGTATATTGGCAGCATTTGTTACTAATTTGTGTTCAACTTTTTTTCTTAATGCCGTATATTGGCAGCATTTGTTACTAATTTGTGTTCAACTTTTCTTAATGCCGTATATTGGCAGCATTTGAAACTAATTTGTGTTCAACTTTTCTTAATGCCGCACATTGACAGCATTTGTTACTAATTTGTGTTCAATTTTTCTTAATGCCGCACATTGACAGCATTAGTTACTAATTTATGTTCAACTTTTCTTAATGCCGTATATTGGCAGCATTTGTTACTAATTTGTGTTCAACTTTTCTTAATGCCGCACATTGACAGCATTTGTTACTAATTTGTGTTCAACTTTTCTTAATGCCGCACATTGACAGCATTTGTTACTAATTTGTGTTCAACTTTTCTTAATGCCGTATATTAACAGCATTTGGTACTAATTTATGTTCAGCTGTTTTTAATGCCCTACTTTGACAGCATTTGGTACTAATTTATTTTCAGCTGTTTTTAATGCCTTACTTTGGCAGCATTTGGTACTAATTTATGTTCAGCTGTTTTTAATGCCCTACTTTGACAGCATTTGGTACTAATTTATGTTCAGCTGTTTTTAATGCCCTACTTTGACAGCATTTGGTACTAATTTGTGTTCAACTTTTCTTAATGCTGTATATTAACAGCATTTGGTACTAATTTATGTTCAGCTGTTTTTAATGCCCTACTTTGACAGCATTTGGTACTAATTTATGTTCAGCTAATTTATGTTTTTTTTAGAGAAAAATCAGTTTACTTTTGGAGATTCTCAGAAAAAATTAGATTGTTGTGTTGCATGTTATTATATTATGTCATTGCAATATATGTGAAAAAAACTAAGAAATATCTCGATTTAAATCAATCGAAAGATATATTTGTTAGATTGCTTATCGAAATTGTTTATGGTACTTTTACAATTGTATATTCTTATTAAAATAAATGTATTAGCAATTTTTTTGATAATGCATTTATCTCAATAATTCAGAATTTTGAAAATAAAAATATAGCTTGAAATACTATTAATTAAACATAAATAATTTATTTTCAAATTTATAATAATGATATATATATATATATATAGTACGACAGCATATTGAATCTTACCAGAATTTTGATTTGATTCAAATGAAAATACTTACCTTAAAACTGCACTATCTCAATATATGAATAAATAAATTTGTACCACTTTCAAAAATAAAGGCATAGACATACTATAATTAAATTATTATGTAAATACCCAATATTAATCAATCTAAAAATTAAAAAAAAAATGTATTAAACTTTCATAACTTGATCTGTGTGTATATTTATTTATAGAGAAAAAATTATTTATTGAAAGAATTATTTGAAAAACACAGGGTTCTCTTTGTAGACTATAAAAAATTACTCGCTTCATAGCAGTTTACTGTATATAAAAGTATCCGAGCCCTATAACCTCTACTCGCCATTATATATGCATGAGCCGCGGCGTACCCAACACGAATTTCCACTAACAACCAAACGTTTGCCTTCAAATCTAACGACCCATTCTAACTACAAAAATCCTTCTAAAACCTTGCGCCCCTGCACGAAGCCCCGGCACGAACTTCCATTTTTCTCTCTCTCTCCCTTTGCCCCCTTACACGGTTCCGTAAAATATTTACAGCCCTTTGCCGCGACACGTAGTCTACGTGTGGCCCGCTAGTTGAGCCCCGTATCCAGGGCGCAGGTAGTTACAGGGGCGGCGCGCTTGAATAAAACATCTGGTTAGCTCATTGACTCTCCGAGAAGTTCTCAGCGAGATTGGCAGAATCAGAGGCATCGGAAACACAGAGGATGGGTATAATGTGCATTTAAATCGGATTATGGGGTTGTTTTTGGGGGCATTTCTTAGAAAAGAAACTACTGTAGTAAGTGACTGGTGACATGAAAACTCTCAGTGCTTCAACCAGAAAATCCCAGCAAGAAAAATCTGAAATAAAACTTTACATTATCTGTTTGGGATATCCATTCTTTCAGATTTTATTCTAAAAAAAATATGTTAACATCAGTTTTCAAAAGTTATTATGCTTAGCCAGAAATCTGTAGGAGAAAATACTGTTCATGGAAACCAGAATTGTCTAACCAAAAAATTGTCAAATTGTCTCTTTTCATTCCAATTTAAAAATTACGAATTTTTTTTTTAATATTTAAGTATTTGCAATCCTTATTTTAAAGAACAAGAGACACTATATAACTTTAAAAATTATTTGTATTAGTTGACATGAAACTACTGTGAAATGATACTACTAGTATATGAAGCTACTACTGTGGTACTATTAAGCATCGTAAGTACATGGATCAACACTTAGATTTTGTTGGAAGAATAAGCCAGTAAAATCTAAATAAACATCTGTTTTTAACTTTTTTTTTTATATTTTTATTAGCACTTTTTTTTTATTTTAAGAAATTATTACCATGAACTTGATTTTAACACTTTACTTTAGTGAATATTGGTTATCGAGCAAAAAGACGATGGCTCTGTTTTGCTAGTGCAGTGTGCTACAATCACTGCTTTGAAAGAATATGTTTGGCAGTGTAGCATTTTTCTCCCATTTTTAGCATTTCGTAGGAATGTATATTTCCTAACAAGTACATAATGACAACCTAACACTCAAAGTTGATAGTAGAAAACAATGTTGTGGATAGTTGTATTACATGCAATTATTTTTTTATATTAATGAGAACATGTGTAATGGGATCTCATGAAATTAGTGATTATTTGAGCGACTAATTCTTTGAGCCCCAATAGCAAGGTGTTAAGGCCCAGAAATATATCATATTCCTCCTAGGCGTAGATCTTTACATCAAGTAGTGCAGGTAGTACAAGATCTTTTATCTTCTGTTTGGCATGTGTGTACCAATCTCTCCTTTAAATCAGAAACTCGCCTTCCTATATTTCTGTAGGCTACTTCTGTACCTCTTTATTACCTTTAAGAGTGACGTATGTGGAGTTCCTGGAACGTAGTTCCTTCATTCTGAACCCAATGATAGTTCATTATGGCCCACAGATTTATCATGCCCATCCCTGTAAGAGACACTGAGGATTTCAGTTTGGTTCTGCTTGTTGAGTTTCGAATCAAATACCCTTGGCATGGAAATCGAAATCCAATGTATTATACACTAGATTTCTCTGATTCATCTATCGACATTGTGAATTTATTTAGAATAACCCCAGGCTTGTGTCTGGAGGATTCACATCCTAATCTTCAAGCCCCAATGTCAAGCTGATTCACAAATATATTATGACCATCCTTGGAAGAGAAACTGAAGCTTTTGGTTCGGCTCTGCTTGCTGAGTTTCTAACTAAATATCCTTGACACGGAAATCCAATGTGCTATTGTGGAAATTGCGCCATTACTTAGAACAACCCCAGGTTTGAGCCTGGGTGATTAACATCCTATTCTTCAGGCCAAGGTGTGGTGGCCCACAAATAAATCATGTTAATCTCTGGTGTAGATACAGGATCTTTTGCCCTGCTCTGTTTGACGTATTTGGAACAAAACTCTCTTTAATTCAGAAATTCCCCTTCAGTATATTTCTGTAGGCTACTTCTGTACCTCTTTATTACCATTAAAAGTGACCTATGTGAAGTTCCTGGAGCATAGTCCCTTCCTTCTCGAACCAAATGATAGTGCTCTATGGTCCACAGATTTATCATGCCCATCCCTGTAAGAGACACTGAAGCTTTCAGTTTGGCTCTGATTGCTGAGTTTCGAATCAAATACCCTTGGCTTGGAAATTCAATGTGCTATTCATTAGACTTCCCTGATCCTTCTATCGACATTGTACCCTTATTTAGAACCACTCCAGGTTTGCATCTGGGAGATTCACATATTCTTCGAGCACCAATCGCAAGATGTTGTGGCCCACAAATGTATCAGGTTCATCCTTGGTAGAGACACTGAAGCTTTCTGTTTGACACCGCTTGCTGAGTTTCTAATCAAGTTTCAGACCTGAATTTCAACTCTGGACTCAGAAATCTAATGCACTATTCATTAGACTTCTTTGATCCATCTATCGACATTGTGGAATTACTTAGAACAACAAGTCCCATGTGGTCTAGTGGTTAGATTCCTGGCTTTCACCCAGGCTGCCCGGGTTCGATTCCCGGCATGGGAAGTGTTTTTGAGCCAACAGCCATACCATGCTGAATATACCGGTTCTCGTTAGATCACCGGAAGTCAAGCATCATTGGGCCCGGTCAGTACTTGGGTGGGTGACCACCTGGGAACACAGCGTGCCGTTGGCATTCACAAACTTGGGACCTGAATGGCCGAGTGTCTGGTGCTCGGTGCCACGGGTTTCGGGTGCCATGGATGTTTGTAGTGGTTCGGAATCCACTTTAAGCCGTAGGTCCCGGTCTCCTATGACTGTAAGAGCGTCACGGAGCCAAAGTAGGACTTCTACCTACGGGTGCTCCATCACAACAGAAGCTGCTTCCTTCCCTTTCAATCATGAGTACGTATGGGCTCGTGGGCTTGGCCAGCCAAGTCGGATAAGAAACAACAACAACAACAACTTAGAACAACCCCAGGTTTGCTATTTTGGGCAGCACATACTATTCTTCTATTAGGATCTATTGTCCGGCTTTTTAATTCATTATCTTTCCTATATTTCTGTAGGCTGCTTCTGTACCCTTTTATTATTGATTTATGGAACATAATATATATATTTTTAATTTTCATTCATTAGCAAGAAAATATTTCAAACTTTTCTTCTATGAATAAACTTAGTTCGAAACTTTTTTTCTCCTTCTTTTTGCATCATCTGAAACTCTGACTTTATCTTAAGCATCACTCCAGTTTATTTATTCATTTTTTTGGGCGCCAAATCTTTTTTGATGTCCTTTTTCTCAACCTGTCAAGCGTTATCGCTCTTTGAAGAATTTGAAATATAAAAAAAAAAGAGATAAAAAAAAAACACCATATGATTAAAAAATCCCGGTCATGCAAATAGAGTGATTAATTGGTTTTTTTCCGGAGAAAAAACAAACCCCTATAAAAAAAAATAACCAAAAAATGAAAAAATAAAAACTCCCTCATCAAGCTTTAAAAAAGTGATATATTGTATTTTGATCAAAATTAAACAAACGAACAAAAAATTAAAATGCTTGTTTCTTGTCTAACACTCTTAAAGTAAATCTTTAAATCCCGTAAAGGAAAAGACATCCTCAAGGACGATATTAAGGTCATAAGCGAGAAACAAAGATTAAAAAAAAATGTCACAAGAACCCCCTACCCTTTGTTATCGCTCTAAAAATTTTTTTGTCTCTCTCTCATTCAATTTTTTTTTTCATCAAAATCCTGCCGAAAATTCAACATTCTTTTCTTGTTTTTCTTTTCTTTTTTTTTCCTTCACGAAATTTGTTATCAAATGATCTTGTTAAATAAAAAGACCAATATGAAAAGAAGACTCTTGTGTGATGAAGAGAAAGGGGGACACAAAAAAAAAAAAATGGCTACTTGTCATTATATTGTGTTTTAATAAAAGATGAAAAGACCCCGGTAGTTTTGACGTGGAAAGTAAAAAAGAATAATAAAATAAAAAAATCTTCAAAAAAAAAAAAAAAATTTTTTTTTTTTCGTCCTTTCTTGACCGAAATGTGCTTACTTTATTTTTTAGCGTAATCAAACTAATTGGGTAGCTGACGAAAAATGAAGTGATCACGTGACACGGGGTCGTTCGTCTTCGTCTGCCTGTCAGATCACGTGATAGCTTGACAGAAGAGGAATCTTTCAGCACTTTGCCGTTAAAACCCCCACTTCCATTTTGTGCGTCACGTAAATGAAGTGGGATTTGAGGGGAAAAAAAGAATCGATGAAAGACACCGACAGAAGCCAAACGACAACGATTGTCAATATTAATGAGTGGCACAATTTATCTGGGGACACAAATAAAGGATTTTGGATTACCAGGAATCAAAATATCAAATTATTTTTGCCTCATAAATTCCATGATACGTTTATCTGTCCATAGAATTGTTGTCCACAAAATATGTGTTCTTATTTAGAAACGAATTAAAAAATTGAGCTGTATTGTCTTTTTTATTACACTAAGTAAAAAAAAAAGTGTTACCCAAATATAACTTATTTAAATCTACAGCAATTCAAAAATAAGCGAGACTGCGATTCCTTTTATGATTTACAGTGATTACGGTTTATTTTATTTACATAAATTTATTGTGATAAATTTTGATGTAAATATGTTAACAGATTTATTTTCACAAATTTATTTTCAGAAATGTAACAATTTATGTTCGTTTGTATAGTGTATTGGATTTCCGAGTCGAGGGTATTTGGTTCGAAGAAGCCAAGACGCAGAGCCAAATTAAAAGCTTCAGTGTCTCTTCCAGGCAGTGGGAACGATAAATATGTAAACCATAATGCTCCATTATTGGGTTCAAAAAGAAGAAAGGGAGTTAAATACATACTCCACATACCCCATTCTTAAGGGTACTCTTTCAAAATTGCGATGGCTAATTTAAACTACATCATTATTACGACTGTTAAAGAGCATTTCATCTCCAAGCACATTAAGTGTGCACAATATAGATACTCTGTGAGGCATCTGGAAAAAGTTGAATCTCTTGCATATCTACAGTTCTAGTGCTGTATAACCTCGGAAAGAAAAGTACAGCCACCACCCTTAAAGGTAGTGGTTGTAATAAAGTAATGTTTGTAGTGGTTCGGAATCCACTTTTTAAATCGTAGGCCTCGTTCTAATATGATCGTAGAGTGTTGTGGAGGTAGTGTTACTCGCGTGCGTAGCATATCTTCAAGCTAAACGTGCTCCTGGATAAATGAGTAACAGCGTTCGTCGGTGCAGCCCACACGACAAGCCTTCTTCTAGGCTAGTTTGTATTGGGCTGCCTCAGGTACTGGGTCAATACGACCCAGTTCTCGATCAATTAAAGAAATATTAATGTAAGTTAACTGATAGTAAGTAATATAATAATCATTAAAGAACTACATATTTTTTTTTCTGAATATGATTGATGTAAATTTTATTTGAATACTCAATCGAAAAATAGCAGACAATCTAATCATAATTCCATCATATATATTTTTTTAATTTATATCTTCTTGAAATATATGGACACGATAATTATAAGAAAATTATAGCTAACCAGATCATTTAAATCGACAAATTACAGAAATGGCCATCCATTATAATTATCTCCTAATTATAAAAATTCTTTCTCTGATGGTTGATGTTAATTTTTTCGTTAAAAACCTCGTCGACTTGCAAGTCAAGTGCCGTATGCATTGAGAAATATCTTTACGAGTGACACATTACCTTGGGAAAAAAAATCAGTAAAGTAATATGTATGGTAATGTGCAAAACATTACCTTACACTTTCCTCTTACTTAAAAGGAAATACAGATTATCGCGGTTTCGGCTGCCTTGTGTGGAAGATAACTGGATAAAAATGGCCATCATTAATTCCAAATCTCGTGACTTGCTTAATAAAGTTCATGGCAAAAAATATTCCCCGGGTTACAAAATAACCATCATCTTAATGATGATAGTTATTTAGTAACCAGAACATGGTTGATTTATGTTTCTGATGGACTGCAAACACCAAATGATCATTTCTGACATTAGATTTTTGCTAATGAAGGTAATATAAATGCTAATTCCGCTAACAGTAATGAGATATAGAGGGTTTTTTGCCGTCGTTCGTTTATTCTTATGAGGTATGCTCGAGTTATTAAAATCAATTAAGTGTCATTAAAAACAGATGAACTGACAATTTTGTCAAATGAATCGCGCACTAGATACGTGACAAGTGTTGATTAACTTCTCCGCAAATGGAGAATCTGTTTCGTTTTCATTACACGTTGTTCTGTTATTAATGATTGGTACAAAAGTCAACAGACTAATAGATTTGTTATGGTGTTTTTTACATCTGTTCGTGGAATGGGTGTGCTATTTCTAGAAACATTGCGCTCAATTTAGGCTTTTAATAAATTCTATGTAAGAACATAGTATTCTATGTTGGTTTCTAGTGATTCGAAATCCACTTGGAGTCCGTTGTTCCCAGTCTAATATGACTTAGGAGCCGGTCTAATTGACTAATATATTGGGGCAGAGCTGATAACTCTACAACGTAAAATAGTCAGAGTCACGAAATCAAATCAGACTTCTACCTACGGGTACTCCATCACAACAGAAGGCGGCCGGATGGCCAATTGGATAAAGCTCCGGCCGTTGGTACCACAGGTTTCAGGTTCGAATACTGGTGATGGCATGGTTGTTTGTTAGTGGTCTGGAATCAGACCTAGTGTCTAGCGCTCTGGCGTAGTTCGGAATCCATGTTAAAATGTATGTCCCGGTCTAATTAGCCCAAAGTGTGCAAGAAATGACGATAGAGGGACAAACCAAACCACAACAGAAGTTGCCTTCTTTTCTTCAATGTGACCACACGGGTTTTTAGACTCGTTTAGATGTTGCTATCCATCAAGTGGGATGGAGAAGAAACAACAACATGTCAGACTTGATTCGCCAAGTCACAACTTTTTGTTGTGATGCGTGTTCAATCACAACAATAGCTGCCCTCCATTCCTCCTCGCATGAGAACACACGGGTTCTTGGTCTTGGGCTAGATGTTGTTGTCTACCAAGTGGGATAAGAAATAACAACATATCTTAAAAATTGAAATAAAATCTTAAAAATTATTAGAAAAGATGTGATACTAAAAATTAAAAAAAAGAATAAACATGAATCTTTGAAAGAGAGTTATTTTACAAGTGCATAAAATTATATTCATTAAGAATTATGAAACATTTAATAAAAATGTATCAATTTTTTTTCTGAAGATCATTATATTTTATATTCATTTATTATACTGTATTTTTTTTAAAAGTTTGTTTTGTTGAAGAAATTAAAAAATCTTTAAAATTTCTATCAAACATATAAACACAATAATATTTCAAAAAAATATTTATTTTCAATCGATACCATTATCAGTTTCATCACTTGTTAAGCATACTGAAAAAATTATATAAATTTTTAAAATCTAGATTCATTTGCATTCTTAAGTTATTAAAAATAAAGATTTATTTTTTAAATCAAATACATATAACAATCATTCCCAGATTTAATTTATCACAATTTCATTTAAAAATTAGATTTTTTTTTTCATAAAAAAATTACCAATTAAAATTTTCTGTTGTGTTTTTTGATTACTTGTTAGAACAATAATGGATTCAGAGAGAGATAAAGGAAGATATCTCAGCAATATAGATTTTAAGAAATACAGAAATAAACTTTAAGAAATACAGAAAAATAGAAAGATAAACATTTGTACTATATTTCAATATGAGAACATCATACAAAAACAGTTGACACTGTCAAAACTGAATAAACATATATTTATTTTGCTTTAACTATAATTAAATTAAAAATAGTGATCAGCTACTTTTTTTCTTTATCTAAAATTTAAAACACTTAACTTTTTTGTAAATTAATCAATACTTAAATTTTAGTAACTGTTGCACACGTATAAGCGTAGCATGTAACACGTAACGTCACATGTAAACGTAAACATAACACGTAATGCGTAACGTTAGCATAAGTGCATTGTGGCCGGTGGGGATTACTTTGAAGGCGATGAAATAAATTTGGAAGAATAAATAAAGAGTTTTTGAAAAAAAAAAAAAAAGTGGTCTTACTTTTTGGGCACAGTAGTACATGCATTAAAATAAACTGATTATAATAAATTTGGATTAGTACTTTAAAAAATTATCTAAATAATCGATAAAATACTTCAAGCATTATCTAACATAATACGCAAACAACGAGACAGATCACTAATCATTGTATTGTGTTAGTTATTATATCGAAAGGTATATGAGCTTTCAGATAAGAACTATGAGACCACATTGAAAGTACCTGTAAATCTAAATAAAAAAATGCTAATGAGGTAAGAATATAAGATATTATTATAACATATCTTGTGCATTATTTTCAATATGAGAACATACAAAAAAGGTGGATATTGTCAAAACTGAATAACAATGAATGAACTGAACACACAAATATTTTGCTTTAACTAAAATTAATTAAAAAATAATGATCTGCCACTTTCTTTATTTAAAATGTAGAACACGTAAATTCATTGTAAATTAATTAACACGTAAATTTTAGTAACTATTGCACACGTGTGAATGTAACATGTATCGCGCAACACAACACGTAATCCGTACGTGCATTAAAATAAACTGATTATAATGATTTTGAATTAGTACTTTATAAAATTATCCATAAAATACCTCAAGCATTTTCTAACATAATACTTAATTAACGAGACAGATCACTAATCTTTGTATTGTGTAAGCTATTATATCGAAAGATATATGAGCTTTCAGATACGAATTATGAGACCGCATGAAAATACCTGTAAATCTAAATAAAAAAAATTGCTGGTGAAGTAAGGACGACACAGAACAAAGACCTTATAGGATCTTGTGTGCCAATGCCTTGTCCGTGAATGATAAATATACTCTGAAACTAATGCTACCTGGAGTACTAATTAAACCCTTTCACATGTTGACACAATTAATGACCACACTAAATCTATTCAACTTGGCGGAAATAATTAGATGACGGAGGGCTTAAGCAAAAATAGAGCTAAAGTGCCATGGATTATAAAGCAAAACTTTTTGCATGAGTTAGCGAATGCATCATCTATTAAAGCCCGCACACGAAAACTCCTGTTTGGTAAAAAGCCTGGATGAAAAATGGCACCATCTCATTGGCTGGAAGGGGAAGATTCAAACTTTTCAAAAACTGTTGCCAAGGCCAACAAAACGAAAACCCCTCGCATTCTACGAAAAGAGCGCTTAATTACCGTTTGGCGTTTTAAATAGCGGTCGCAGTTTTATCGAATTGTGGGTGCGCTTTACACGCCACTAATTCCACGTGGTCGTGTCAGAATCGTTTCTCATTTTTAAGTAGCGTACTTTCTGAGGTCAAAAAATATGGCAAACTCCACGTCTGGCGCTGACGCTGCCTAATTTATCACTGAACGAGGATTTTTCAACAATTACCTTGTAATTGCTCGCCCAAAAGTTTCATTTACTTGTCTCGCGAACCTGGCAACTCAGGCGCACGTGCAAAACAGAAGCGCCGCTGCTAGTGAAGTAGGGTAACTAATGGTCATTCTTTTCTCTTTTATAAGTGGCTCGGTTTTTTTTCTCTATGCTCGCGGACTGTTTATTTGTTGCTATTGTGGCAAAAGTTCTGAGTTACCTCAATTTTTTTTAATTCGTAGTCACAAATCGTCTCTCTAATAGAAAGGGAAATCCACAAAGGATGCATTTTCTGTTTAATAGCTCCAATAATTTGTTTGCTCGTTTGTTTTCGCCAGCAGCCGTCTGCTGTTTGGAGTCCTCATTATAATCCTCGTTTTCATACTTGTATTTTTTTTTTTTTTTTTTCGTATTTCTATTAAAGGTATTTTGTATCTCTGTATATTATTTTCTGGTAGGCACGTTATGACTGAAATTGATGACTTCAAAAAAAGAATGAGTTCAGTTGAGTTACATTCATTAAAGGAATGATGAATAAACATTAATCGAAAGTAAAATAATATTTTTACCTAAAAAATGACTTGATGATTTCAAAAAAGGAATGAAGCCAAAAATTAAATTGATTTATATTCATTAAAAACAAGATGTTTAAAATGACGCTGACATAAAAACACGATGATTAATCAAAAGTCAAAAATATTTTACCTAAAAAAATGACTTGATGACTTCAAAAAAGGAATATAGCCAAAACTTCGTTTGAGTTAGATTCATTAAAGAAATGATGAAAAAAAATTAAAAAATATTTTAGTAAATAATAATAATCATAAAAATAAAAAAGTAAGGAGAATAAAGCCAAAAATTCAATTGATTCACATTCATTAAAAAAAAAGGATGAATAACAATAATCAAAAGTAAAAAAAAAATAATTAGCTAAAAAATGACTTGATGACTTCAAAGAGGAATAAAGCCAAAACTTCCGTTGAATTACATTCATTAAGGAAATGATGAATAACGTTAATCAAAAGTAAAAATATTTTTACCCGAAAAATGACTTGAAGACTTCAAAAAGAAATGATGCCAAAAATTCATTTGAGTTACATTCATTAAAGAAATCAAAAAATAATGAATAACATTAAAAGTAAAAAAAAATATATATATTTTTACCTAAAAAAAAGGATTTTGTGGGAATGAAGGGAAATCCACAAAGGATGCGTTTTCTGTTTAGTAGCTCCAATAATTTGTTTTCTCGTTTGTTTTTGCCAGCAGCCGTCTGCTGTTTGGAGTCCTCATTATAATCTGTATTTTCACACTTGCATTTTTTGACGTATTTCCATTAAAGGCATTTTATATCTCTGCATATTATTTTCTGGTAAGCACGTTATGACAGAAATTGAGGACTTCAAAAAAAGAATGAAGCCAAAAATTCAGTTGAGTTACTTTTATTAAAGGAATGATGAATAACATTAATCAAAAATAAAAAATATTTCCACCTAAAAATGAGTTGATGACTTCAAAAAAGGAATAAAGCCAAAAATTCAATTTACATTCACTAAAGAGTAGTATTAACAAAAAATATTATTATTAATAATAATATAAAAAGAATAATATTATTGAATAATATTAATCAAAGGTAAAAAAAAAAATATTTTTACCTAAAAAATGACATGATGACTTTAAAAAGGAATGAAGCCAAAAATTCAACTGAGTTACATTCATTAAAGTACTGATAAATAACATTAATCAAAAGTAAAAAAAAATATTTTTAGCTAAAAAAAAAATGACTTGAAGACTTCAAATAGGAATAGAGCCAAACTTTCACTTCAGTTACGTTGATTAAAGAAATGAAGAATGAAATTAATCAAAAGACAAAAATATTTTTATCTGAAAAATGACTTGATGACTTCAAAAAGGAATGAAGCCAAAAATTCAATTGAGTTACATTCACTAATGAAATGATGAATTACATTAATAAAACTATTTTTAGCTAAAAAATTTTAGCTCATAGATTTGAAAAGATATTTTTCTAAATATGTATACAAGTTACATAAATTACAAAATTACTAAAACTGCTTGTACAAATAGAAACGATCTTTTCGGAAAAGAAAATTCCTTACAAACTGTTCGTTTTAAAGCTATAAAACACTTATTCCCTATTTTAATCCTCTCAAACAATGGTAACACTTTAACGCACTCTCTTATTTCAATCCCCCAAATTCAGCAGTGAATAAATACTTCCCATCAGTGTGTTCTACCTGCAAAAGGTATTGTCAATAACTGCTTGTAAGCGAAAACAGTTTTCCAACTAACAAGCGAATTATTTGAGCCAAACAATATTTTTTATCAATTCTGTAAAAAATGGATAGGATAAAAAATAATAATTGATTATCTTTTTTTTTTTTTTTTTATAAAGGTTTAAAAAAAAAAAAATTTTTTTTTTGGCTGTTTGTCTCAAAAATCAGCTTGAACTGTTTGTTTAAAAATTATAAAAACGAACACCACTAACTGGAAAATATTAGCCTTTCTCTAAATATTGTTTTTTTTTTCCCACATACTTTGTGTAATGCAGTGAAAATTCTTAAACAGAAAATCAATGAATTTTGTTCAAATATTGAAAACAACTGCAAAATGATTAATTTAAATAAAAACATTCTAGTAAAATTGAAATGTTGTTTCTGAAAACAATCAAGAGTAAAAAGAAATAAATAATGAAGTACAATAATAAAGTTACAATAATGAATTACAATAATAAAATTACAATAATGAATTACAATAATAACATTACAATAAATAATAAAATTACAATTACGAATTGCAATAATAACATTACAATTACAAATTACAGTAACGAATTACAATAATAAAGTTACAATAATGAATTACAATAATAAAATTACAATAATGAATTACAATAATAGCATTACAATAAATAATAAAATTACAATTACGAATTGCAATAATAACATTACAATTACAAATTACAGTAACGAATTACAATAATAACATTACAATAACCAATAACAAGAATAAAATTACAATTACGAATTACAATAATAACATTACAATAACGAATTACAATAATAAAATTATAATTACTATTTACAATAAAAAAAAAATTACAATACATACAATAATAATAAAAAAAAAACTAATAAACAAATAAATAAAAACTTTTATTATTTGTTCTCTTTAAAACATATCTGGATTTTTCTTTTTTGCACAATCAAAATAGCTAACAATATATTTTTCAAGCCTTTATTGAGTAATTATTTGTAATTATCATATATTAATAATTTAATTTTATAATTAAAAATTGCAAATAATTTGGTGTAAGGTTTATAATTCTTACAATATTTCAAGATTTAAATTTTTGTAAATAAATTTCTTTAATCTGGATTAAAACTTTTAATATTTTTTGCAACAATGCATTGTATTAGAAAACGAATTGCATGAAACTATTTAATGAACAAATGTTCGATTTGGAAGAAAATATAATAGTCTCATTTTAATTGAAAATGTTTAATTCAATTTAAGTTAATTCAATTCAAACTTTTTGAAAGAAAGCATTGTTTACAAAAAATGTTATTAATTCTTCTAAGATTTTAAATTGAATTTTTGTTGAGCATTGCAAACTTAATTTAAGAAATGACCAATAAATTATTGAGAATGTTAATTGATTTTCTAAGCGATAACTGATATGTAAACTTATATTTATTATGACTTATATGTAACTGATTGATATGTGTACATAAATTATTTTAAAGTTGTATTTGCTTATACATTAACCTAACAAACAATGAAATTCAATTAGAGAAAAATTAATTAATATATTGATATTTTAGACTGATAAACGCCATATTCTATCAGATGTTAAAGAAACAACATGGAGGCATTATCATTATAAAACAAGGATCCAAAATTAGTAAATAAAATTGCTTTGTATTTCTTATGGCTGATATGTAAAGGATTTATATGTATATATAATTTATATGTGAAGTATTTGTTCATACATTAATTTAACAAGCACTGAAATTCAATTAGAGAAAAAAATAATTTATTCAGTAATTGTTGACATATTAGAGTGATCAACGCCGTGTTCTATCATATATTAAAAAAAGAATACTTCCATTATAAAAAACAAGGATCCAAAATTAATAAATAAAAACAGTGAAAATTGCTTTGTATTTGTTATGACTGATATGTATATATAATTGATATGTGAAGTATTTGTTTATGTATTAACCTAACTGGCACTGAAATTCAATTAGAGAAAAATAATTTATTCAGTAACCAATGACATTTTAAACTGATAAACGTTTTATTCTATCATATGTTAAAGAAAGAACATGGTGGCACTTCCATTATAAAAGCAAGGATCCAAAATGAATAAATAAAAATAGTGAAAATTGCTTTGAAATATATTTTCTTATACTGTAATGTAATGTTTATACATTTATCTAACGAGTATAATTCAAACATGATGAATTTACTCTTATATATTTCATCCGTTTAAAATTCATTTCGCTAACACTTATTCAATATACTTAGGCTCTTTGCTCTGTTTGCTTTGTAGTATACATAAACAATTTTACCGAACTGTAGCTATGTATCAAAAAATGTATTTGGCATAAAACAAATCAAATCTTATTTGAATGTAAATGAAGGGTATCCTTCATTTTTGTTATTCACATTTTATTTTTCGAATCATGCTACCTATTTTTCATTGGATTTATAATAATCTAATGCATTACATTTTCTTTCGGAATTTAAATTAAATATTCTTAAAGATTGCGTTTTCGAATTATATTCTATTTCCCCTGGCATCACGGCATTCTTTGTTTTGTTTTAGTTTTTTTTTTAATGCATTTGAGACAGACCAGCATCGAATAGATACTAGATCTCTCACTTTCTCTCAATTTTTTTTTTATTTTTTTTTTTTTACTTTTATTTCTTTTCATTCTGGCCAACTCCATACAACATGCTGTAACTGTAACTGGAAAAAATAGGGTTATAAATCAAATTCGCATTTCTGCATTATCCGTTTTTTCTCTCTCTCTCTCTCTCTAGCTGTATATATATTGCATGTTGTATGGTTTTTTTTTTTTTTTCTGGTTTTTCAGGGGGTATAAAGCATTAAAATAAAAGCAAGGGGGAAATAACTCCAGGAGAGTTGGCAACAACAAAAACAGCAACAACAACAAAAAAAAAAATAATCTAAAAACTTTCGGCGGAACGTCAAAAGGAATGTTTTATGGTGGATATTTGAAAAGTCATTCATCATATGGTGTTTCGGAGAGCTCTGTATGCATACGCTCACGGTAAAGAGTGCGTCCTATTCTGGCGGATGGATATTTTCGTCGTGATTCATGAGGGTCTAGTATAAGTTCACGTAGGGACCACTACTTCACGCAGGCGCATTTGGCCACATTTTTCTAGCAGAACTATTTGGGGGGTGGTTGGCAGGGGGAGGGAGATGTCAAGAGATTTTTGATGAATTGTTTTTTACGCGCTCTCCACCTCCAAGATCTATTTTTTCATTTTCTGTTGTCAGAACCCTCGTGTGGGATAATGTTATTGATTTTCGTTCTGGTGGAAATTTTTTCACTTGACAGTCACATATAACCACAGATTACTCGATCTCATATTTTTCTCCACCCCCACCCCCTCACTTCACTTCTCCATTCTTTTCGGTTTCCCAAAGTCACGGAAGAAAATACTTTAGAACCGGAAGTGCTCTAACAGCTCAATTTTTTATTCTAATGTGCCATAAAGTTGAATGTATGTCTGCATGGACTTAATAATAGCGCGCGTGAATATGTGTTGTAACTTGTGAAATTATACTGACAAGTCCAGTTTTGTTTCTTAGTATTTTTTTTTATCATATGCGTGATTAAAAATCAAGAAAATAAATTTAATCGAATTATTTTATTTCTAAAAATTTATTTAAAATTTAATTATTTTACTTTTAAAATGTTTAAAAATCATCGATTGATTTTTTTTTCGTAAAATTATATTTTAAAATAATATCAATATCTTGTAACAATACTGATGTCTCGTAACAATATTGATGTTTCGCAATTGTAAATTTTTATATTTTACAACAATAAATTTTTAAGGATTTAAGATTGAATTTTTAAAAAAATTATGATTTTTTTGTAAAATACATATTTTAAAATAGTATCAATATTTTGTTACAATATTGACGTCTTGTGACAATATTAATACTTCACAACTGTGTATTTTACAACAATATCAATTTTTAAGGATTTAAGATGGAACTTTTTAAAAAATTTATGATTGATTTATTTTATAAAATTTATTTTAAATTAATATCAATATTTTGCAATAATATTTATGTCTCGTGATAATATCGATGTTTCACAGCTGGGTATTTACTTTTTTTTTAATTTTTATGATTTTTTTTTCGTAAAATTTGTATTTTAAAATAATATCAATATTTTGGTTGTAACAATATTGTTGTTTCACAACTGTTTATTTTACAACAATATCAATTTTTAATTATTTAAGATTGAACTATTTTCAAAATTTATGATTTTTTTTTCTTAAAATATATATTTTAAAAATATCAATATTTTGTAACAATATTGATGTCTCGTGACAATATTACGTAAATTCACAACTGTGTATTTTTACAACAATATCAATTTTTTAAGGATTTAAGATGGAACTTTTTTAAAATTTATGATTGATTTATTTTATAAAATTTATTTATTTTTTTTTTTTTTTTTTTTTTTTTTCGTAAAATTTGTATTTTAAAATAATATCAATATTTTGGTTGTAACAATAATATTGTTTCACAACTGTGTATTTTTCAACAATATCAATTTTTAAGGATTTAAGATGAAATTTTTTTTTTTTTTTTTTAATTTATGATTTTTTTCATAAAATCTATATTTTAAAATAATATCAATATTTTTGTACAATATTGATGTTTTTTAATATTTATGTTTACAAATTTTACAATATCATTTTTAAGGATTTAAAAAATTTTTAAAAAATTTATGATTTTTTTTCATAACTTTTTTATTTTAGAATAATATCAGTATTTTGTAACATTATTGATGTCCTGCTACAATATTGATGTTTCACAATTGTTTATTTTGCAACAATATCAATTTTTTAATTATTTATAATTGAACTATTTTTAAAAATTTATGATTTTTTTTTTTCGTAAAATATATATTTTAAAAATATCAATATTTTGTAACAATATTGATGTCTCGTGACAATATTACATTTCACAACTGTGTATTTTACAACAATATCAATTTTTTAAGGATTTAAAATGGAATTTTTTTAAAATTTATGATTTTTTTCAATAAAATATATATTTTAAAATAACATCAATATTTTGTAACAATATTGATGTTTCACAACTGTGTATTTTACAACAATATCAATTTATTATGGATTTAAGATTGAATATTTTTAAAAATTTATTTAAATATCTTGGTTTTTAAACATTATTAATACTTTTTATTCAACAAATCCTACTATATAAAAGTAAAATATTCTAATACCTACTGAAATTGCACTATTATGTATGTAACAACGATTTTTCATTGTTAATAAAATACGATATGATACGAAATTTTATTTCGAAATAAAAATATAATAAGAGTTAAATTAATGTTGTATTGATTTGGTCTCTGGATTTCTTAAGTTATTTGTTAGTTTATTATTTGTTTAATTTCATCGGAATCATTAATACAATAAGAAGTTCTTTTAAAAGAAAAATTATCAAGATTTAATTTTTTTTCGCTGTATTATTGTCTGCAAGGAATAGAATGATTTATTATTATTAAGTTAGTGGAATATTTTACATTTATATTATATTACATTATATATCATATTATAATATATTACAATCTATTCAATTAAAAATTTAAAATATGTTTCTTAAACTAGCTTTATATGTTACATATATACTTTTTCGTTTTTGTATAGACACATTCAATATACAGTTTGATATTTTTGAAAATTATTTATATGTTTTTAAATAAGCATGTATGAACTGTGTAGTTTTCTTTTTAATACGCTTTTATTAGTTTCACCTGTATGTTTGTTTGTATGTATGTAACTGACTCTTTGGGCTCGATTTTGCCCTACTTTTAAGCGATCCGATTTAATTTAAACGTTGTAGACTTATCAAGGACCGACGATAATAAAATATTTTGAAAAGTTTATTATCTCATCATGGTTAGGATAGCCAGGATTAGTAATTAAAACACACAGCCTGTGAAAAGTCATCTTGATCGGCACTTAATTTTTCCCCTGGAGATCTGCTTCTCCTCATAAACACTACATAAGCTGCAAAGAAACATTTACAGACATCTTTCAGATATTCAAACCTACGTGGGACAGCGGCACAACGAATAAAGCGCCTGATTAGGAGATTTCCTGTTCGAATCCTGGCTGGCTCGACATATTCGCATTTAGCCTTTGTTTTACTCACAATTAAATTATTCTAAGAACCAGTCCTCCGTACCTGGACCTCATATAAATGTTATAATTTTAAAAACACTAAAAAACACGCTTTACGAACACGAGTTTTACGAGTTAATCAAACTAAAAAGTAAAAAAAATTAATAGTTTAAAAAAACTGAAAAAACGTACTTTTCGAGTTAATCAAACTAAAAAGTAAAAAATAAATTAATAGTTTAAAAACTAAAAAACACTCTTTTAGAGTTAATCAAACTAAAAGTAAAAAATAATTGTTAACATAAGAATAAAATTACTGACGAGAAAATGAATGTCACTGTTCTAAAAAGCGTGGGGTGCTTTGTATGGCAGTTTTAAACTAACTCTGCATTTCGGAATGAAACTAGTGAAAATTATAACGATTGATATCGAGCACCCCACGCTTTTAGAAAAGTGACATTCATTTTCTCGTCAGTCATTTTATTCTTATGTTAACAATTATTTTTTACTTTTTAGTTTAATTAACTCTAAAAGCGTGTTTTTTTTATTTTTTTAAACTATTAATTTATTTTCCTTTAAAATTCAATGTAACTATGCATTTAAAAATTGATTTAAATAAATTCAATGGGATTTTTATGAACCATTGGATTATTAAAAGGAAATGACAATTTAAAAATAAAGTAAACATTTATCTGCATACTTTTAAGTCTGTAATTCTTAAACGTGCACGATCTACCTTCAAATATAAAAATTCTCAAAGAGTTCCATCGAAATGAAAAAAATAAATAAATAAAAATGATACCAAAGGTATATGAAATCTATATAATATAAAAATTTAATAAACCATCTCTGAAACAATATGCGTAAATAATCACAAGAATTAAAATGGTATAAAATCGGAGGTGGTACTTATAAATCTATATATTATACAAATATAATAAACCATCCGTGAAAAAAATATCTGTAAATAAACACAAGAATAAAAAATTGAATAAAAGATTGTTAAAAAACATTAATAAAAATAAGTTACAAATGTTGACTTTTAACGTGGAAATAAAAAATGTTAAAAAAGGGTAATTTTGCATATTTTTATGGAAACCCACATTTATCCATTGCCTTAAATGATAATATTTTGATTTGAAAACTAATTTAAATTTATTTTTCTTCTTTTTTTTTTTTCATTGGCATAACAGCCCCATCATGGGCTAAGGCCATCTACCTACTGGCATATTACGAGACAGATGTTTTCTGTTTGCGGGATAAGGTTTTCAGACCTATGCCCAACGCTCTGCAGTTATATTATACTGGGACCTACGGTTTAAAGTGGATACCGAACCACAATAAACATCCATGGAACCGCCGGGACTCTAACCCGAAACCTGTGGTACCGAGTTCCTGAACGCGTTTTACTCGGTCATCAAGCCAAAGAATAATTGATAAATAAGCTGCCCCGTGTGAGGATCGAACTCATAACCTTCAGATTACTTATTAGAGTTTATCATTGTTTGGTTTGTCGCTCTACTGTCATTTTTTGCACACTTTAGGCTAATTAGATCGGGACCTAGAGTTTCACGTGGATTCCAAACCACTAACATGCCACCTCCAGGATTCGAACTTGAAGCCTGTGGTACTCAGGGCCAGAACGCTAGCCAATTGGCCATCAGACAGCTAGAGTTATGAGACGAATGCACTGTCTAGTGCGTTACCGAGGCTAATTTAGACCTATATAAAAAAATCGCAAACATTAATCCAATCGTTAGAGAGCAAGCTATAAAAATAATATCTACTTACTATTTTATTTATTAATTCTGACAATTATATACATTACAGAATAAATTAATTGATTAAAAATTTCCGTATTAAAATCGATAGAGAAAACAAATCTGGAAATAATTTGCTATTAAGATATTCTTTTCAAAACTATCAATTTTTAAAAAAAAGAAAACACCTAGAAACATTTAATTTTTTAACAATAAAACATTATAAGAAAACAAAATCACGTATTATTTTATTTAAATATCGACAATAACTCAAAGTAAATGAATCAAGCATAAAATTGGCACATTTTTTTTTTTTTTTTTTCTTCTTCTTTAAAACTGAAATAGAACATTTTATTTCTTTAATACTTTATTCCAACGAACCATAAAAGAAAAAGAATAAAAAGAAATAAAAAAAGAGCCAAGCACACCAAATCCCTTTGCTTAAGTTATATATGAAGCAGATGATAACAATTCGCGTTTCCAAAATGTACATCATTTACAAGAGCACAAAAAGACGGCCGAAGTCGTCAGTCGCCGCACGAAATGAAAAAAAAAAGAAAAAAAGGCGGTGTAAAATATGAGGTTTGGGGTGTTCTGGTAGCGGTCCCCGAAATGTGAAAAGTGTCGTTTGATTCTGAGCGATGATCGCCCGGTGCTTTTAGAGCTGCTATGTGTCACCCCCTGGGAGTGGAAAGGGCACGAGTTGATGATTTACGTCATGTTCTCTCTCGACAGGATGGGAAAAAGTGGGGTGGTTCAGAAATGATCAGCTGCACACAGATTTTGAAGTGGGAAAGTCAGGTTTCAGTTTTAAATTCGTAAATTTTTTAATTTATCAAATTAATTCGAAAAAAATTTATTTTTATTTTTATTTTTTTTTTAATTTTTTGTTTATTAATTTTTTTAGAGATTTTTATTTATTTTTTTATTTTATTTATTTATTTTTTTTGAAAAAAAAAAAAATTTTTGATATATTTTTTGGGAGATGATATTCGCAATTGAAGGGTTTGAATGGGCGAGGGCTAGCGCTCTGGCGCTCGGTAGCACAGGTTTCGGGTTCGAGTCCCGGCGGTGCCATGGATGTTTGTAGTAGTTCCGGATTCACTTTAAACCGTAGGTCCCGGTCTAACAAGATCATAGGGCGTTACGAGGGTATTGTTACTCCGCGTCCATAGCTTATCTTCAAGCTACACGTACCTCCTGGATAGTTCTAAGTGAGCAATGTTGGTGCAGCGCTTGCCTCATGGCATGCAGGCCAAGACAACTGTCTGTGTGTTTGCCAGATGCATTAGAGCAATGTGAGTGGTCTTGGTGAGAAAAAAAAAAAAAATATTCATAATAATTTTGTGTAATAGGAATTAAATGGGCCTTTATAATAAACTAATTTATTCTTTTGTTTTTTACTTGGCTTGTTTTATAACTGAACATTGTTCAGTGTATGTTGACTGCAGAAGCATTTAAATTACTCGAGAAAATCTCTTAATGAGAATTATCAGTTTTCTTTTCTTGCCGTATTTAACCTCATTGCTGCAACGCAGTATGGGTGGTCTAGCAGAGAAAATAAATTTCAAGCTAGAGAATTTGTTTCTGTGTTCATTTAATATTTTCCATTCGCTTATGAATAAAATATCTGTTATAGTTTTTAGATATTTTATATTATTAGCTTTAAATTATTCACTTTAGTCACAATATGAAGTATAAATTAAATTGGCCTTTATAGTAAATTAATTTATTTTATGCTTTTGTTTTTACTTGATTTTTATAACTTAGCATTATTCAGAGTAAGTTTACTGCAGAACTATTTAAATTACTCGAAAAATCTCTTTCCATTGAGAATTATAGGTTTTCGTTTTCTAGCCGTATTCAACCTAACCATCAATGCTACAACGTAATATGAGTGGTCTGCAGAGAAAACAAGTTTCAAGCTAGAGAATTTGCTTCTGTGCACATTTATTTTTATTCGCTTCTGTGTTACAGCTTTGTTATAGTTTTTAGAAATTTAATGTTATTAGGTTTAAGTTATTCGTTTTAGTAAATTCAATTTTTTTAGAGTCGTAAAGTTCAGATGATTGATCCTCCCAGAATAAAGTGGGAAAAGAATCCCAAGCACTCTCCAGACATCTCTGGGTCTCTGGTTTGTCGCTTTACGGTCATCTTATGCACACGAGGGCTAAACAGACCGGAACTACAGTTTAAAGTAGATTCCGAACCACTAATAAACATCCATGCCTCCGCCAGGTGGTAAACATAGAATAAATTTTGCATTCAAAACAGTTTTCGTATAGGTATTGAATATAAAGTACGATGATTTACGATATTTGAGTACGAAGATTAGAAATCACTGTGACCGTGCAAGAAACTAGCCAATATTTGTGTAGAACATTTGGAAAAAAATTACCCAAATACTCTGCCCACTATAGTGAAACGTGCTTCCAAAGCACGCATTAAGCTGCTGTTTTAGATGTCCTTATTTAGGCAAAGATAAGGTCTTAACCCAAAACCGCTTCCTTCTGAGATGCGACGAACCAATTTTGACCAAAGCTCTTACTATCTATGAATAAATTATCATTTTCATAAATGATCATTTACATACATTAGTTAGGGTTGAGGTTCAATCCGCTGGCGGCTTTGTTGTAGACACTGTTTTAAAAGCGAGGAAACTCGATGGCGTTTGTGATGTTCAGCATCTTCCCTGGTTAGTCGAACTACCTGGTGGGAGTTTTTCAGGTTTTCTCCCGTACGGTGGCCAAATGCTGAACAGTTCTCCCTAAAAAATATTCCCGGAAGGTAGTGCCCTCCTTCTTCAGAGATATGGAGCCGAGTCATATTCACCTATTTCCCTCCATCGGGGAGTTCCCTCCATCATAGGAAGTTAAAAATCAAAATTAGAAACATAATTTCTAGTATTTTTAGCATATTTTTTCTATCATTCGCTTTATATATCAGTAAATTATTCTGTTTATCAACTTTTCTGCCTTTTTCTTATACGTTTTTATAAAAAAAGTAATTGAATTTCATTGCTGATGTTTATTTGTTTTTTAATAATTCACAATTTCTTCACTAAAATCTTTTTTTTTTTTGCATGGATATTTATAATCAATATATTTAAAATGTTGAAGAATATGCTTGTCAACATTATTTAAATCATGGGAATTAAAAATGCTAACATAGATTGAAAAATGTTGGAATTTTTATTTGATAAAAAGAATTATATGATTATTTATAACAGAAAATAAAGTGCATATACGTTTGACTAAAATTCATCTTTGTATTAATATCTTGATTTCTTTGAATTCCTCAATAAAATTATTCTTAGAATATTAAATTCTTTCTTCTTTTATTGATTTCTTGAATTATTTACATTTGTTTTTGTATAGATTTTTATTTTTATCAGATATGTCGTTTGAGAGAGGAAAATTATTAAATTTGTTTTATAAACAAACATAAACAATAAGAAAATTAAATATGTTTATTTTTCTTTCATTTATTTAATAGATATGCATATCTTTTAAATCTTTTATTCCTTTATGAATATAACTTCTTTCTATTAAACAAACATTTTACAAAAATTGGAAACTCATTTTCTTGAAATTGGACATCAAACAGGATAAAACTGATTCAAAAGATTTCTTGTGAATGAAATTCTTTTATTTGGATTAATTATTAATACAAAGTGAAATCTAAATTCAATTGAATGACAAAAAGTGTTTTGTGACAAAATTTTTAAAAAAAGTTATAGCTAAGTTATTAAATATTATTTATTTATTTTTTTTATTTATTTGATAAAAAATAATCTTAAAAAAGTCTTGTCTTTAATGTTATTGATTATTTCCCAGTGAATTTGAAAATTACTTAATGAAATATTAAACTAAGAAAAAAATTACAATAATGAATTATTCCAAAATTAAATTGGTACCAAGGTATTAAACTAGGTAAACTGGTATCAAAATTTAATATGCTTGATTGTCTATTTATCACTATTAATTTAAAAAATCAATATATATGAATATTAATATATGAAATTTATATGATCATTAATTTAAAAATAATTAAATTAAAAAAAAATTACAACTATGACTTATTCAATTAAATTGATACCAAGGTATCAAACTAGCTAAATTGGTATCAAATATTAATATGCTTGATTGTTAATTTATGACTATTAATTTAAAAATCAATAAACTAAGAAAAATCAATGTATATGACTATTAATATAAAATTTATATGACTATTAATCTAAAAACATTAAACTAAGAAAAATTACAAGTACGAACTATTCAATTAAATTGGTACCAAGGTATCAAACTAGATAAGCTGGTATCAAAATTTAATATTTTATAAACTATTTATCACTATTAATTTAAAAAAATCAATATATATGTATATTAATATGAAATTTATCTGATCATTAATTTAAAAATAATTAAACTAAGAAAAATTACAACTAGGAATTATTCAATTAAATTGTTACCAAGGTAACAAACTAGGTAATTTCTTATCAAAATTTAATAGCGTGAATTTATGATTACTAATTTAAAAATCAATAAACTAAGAAAAAAATTAAAAGTATGAATTATTCAATTAAATTGGTACCAAGGTATTAAACTAGATAAGCTGGTATCAAAAACTAATATGCTTGATTGTCTATTTATGACTATTAATTTAAAAAATTCACTTAAGAGAAACATCGTCAATGAATTTAATTTGATATCTTGTTCATTAATTATTCTATAACTATAGAAAATGTTACTTTTTAATACATTCATTTTTAATAAATTGCATAAACAGTAAATCTATTTTATTTTAAACATCCTTATAAGCTAAAAATAAAAACAAGCATAATTTAATTAATTTTTTTTCTCTAAACATGTGCTTTAATTTAACAAATAATTATAAGCTTTCAACTTGCAGAAAAATAAATCCAGCTAGAAATTTCAATAAATAAATTATACGAATGTATTTTTATAAAAAGTATTTATCGTAAAATTTAATAATACAGTTTTTAAAATATGATACTAATAGAAACTGAGCTTCAGAAAATTTGATTCAAATGATAAAATGAAAAGAAAAAAAAAATATGATTTAATTATTCAAAGTAGAAGCACTTTTACTGTTCGTATTTCTTTGAGATTCAATTGAATTGCTATGTTAAATGTAATCATGGAAAAAGTCCTCTTTAATTTATTAAAGAAATTGAATGTTTGAAATGATGCTTAAAATTTGAATTAGTTTATATTAATGGCTTACAAGCATTTTAAAATTAATTTATATGATGTAGGAGGTAGTATTATTTTAGTACATGAATAATTTACAGTATTACAAGGTACTATTTTAATAATAATAATAATAATGGATTTAATACTTAGCAAGATATTATATAAAAGTATAACAAACAACTTATTTTGGTACAATACAAGATATCCTTTAAAAATGTAAATCTGCAAATTGTTTAATATTTCTATGTTTCATTCTATTTATTACAAATTTATTTATTTTAAAAAAAATTTATCTGAATTTATTACAAAAATTTATATGAAAAAAATTACTTTTCTTGATTATTTTCATTGATTTCTAATAATGTGAAGCATAATTTAAAAATTTACAATACTGAATAAAAAAAAAAATTTTAATTTAAATAATGTGTTGGAAAAGAGAATTATTATTTATAATTATTTAAATTTTTTTAATCCCTTTCAAATAGAAAAAAAAATGAACTTTTTAGTTTATTTTGATTTTTGTTCCTCTGAGTATACAACGAATGAATTATTTTTTATGAATGAATTATTATTATTTTAAATTATTTATTTAAATTATTTTTGAGTTAAGAAATTTCTTACGTAGTAATTTAAAGAAAAATTCATTTTTTAATAACTGATTACTGGCATTTTTTAGAACAACTGGTATAACAAGAAACTATTCCTTTTTCTAAAGATATGCTTTCTTAGAGATTTTTAAGAGGCATTATCCCCCTAGTTGAAGAACACTCAAAACTTAAATTAAAGCACCAGTCTGAAGAATTCTACCAAAATATCCATAGGCTCCATCATACCAAGATATCCATAAGCCTACCATTTTAAGTGAGTATGATTAGACCAGTGGTTCTCAAATTGAGGCCCACAGTTCTCTAGGTTGTTCCCCCAGAAGGACGTAGGGTTTAGGGGTATCGCAAACCCATCATTTAGTTAAAATTTCGGGTATAAGCTCTTCCTTCAAAGTAGCCATGACTCAACGGATCAAAAAACATTTTAATCTTTATGCAATCAACAGCATGCTTCATCGTACCAAATAATCCATAAGCCTAACATTTTAAGTGAGTATGGTTATACCAGTGGTTCTCAAATGCATGCTTCATCGTACCAAAGAATACATAAGCCTACCATTTTAAGTGAGTGTTATAGCTGGTCACAAAAATAAACTCAAGTAAAAACGTGGACTGTATAAATTAATCTCCTTTATTTAGGCAGCCATCAAGCCAAAGATGGACTGCCACACGGAACCTTTCTCATTGGTTACACTTATGAACTTTTACTTATGCAGCCATCAAGCTCGAAGATGCACTGCCACACGACCATTCTCTTTGGTCGTAGTTGTTCAACCATTTAGTTTATGCAGCCATCAAGCTCGAAGATGCACTGCCACACAACCTTTCTCATTTTAAGTGAGTTTCAACTACTTTGGTTTATGCAGCCATCAAGCTCGAAAATGCACTGCCACACGACCTTTCTCTTTGGTCGTAGTTGCCAACCATTTTACACTCTTTCTGGTCATCTCACCCCTGCCAGACACCCCCACAGACAGGATGTTTTTCTGGTACAAGGGCGTTGACCTCCCCATGCAGGGGGGAGCCTACCATTTTACAGTGAGTATGGTTATACCAGTGGTTCTCAAATGCATGCTTGATTGTACCAAAGAATCCATAAGCCTACCATTTTAAGTGAGTATGGTTATACCAGTGGTTCTCAAATGCATGCTTCACCGTACCAAAGAATCCATGAGCCTACCATTTTAAGTGAGTATGGTTATACCAGTGGTTCTAATGCAACAACAAAATAATACAACAAAACATGCTGCAACAGAGTTCATTAATCTAACAATAATGCCAAGTTGTATATTTTTAGCCACTAAAAAGTGTTACCAGGTGCACCACGGGGAGGTAGATCTTCTGCGCACCCATTAATTGAACAAAGAACTTGCATTAAATTTTGTTTGCGTAATGAATATTCGTGTGAGGAAATGTATAGAATGTTACAGAAGGCATTCGGTGAGCAGACTATATCGGAAAGAAATGTTTACAAGTTGTATAAACAGTTCAAAGAAGGCAAAACGCGTTGAAGATGGAAGAGCGCTCTGGTCGACTCAACCACAACCGACGAAGCTCACGTCCAAAATATTAAAGATTTGGTGCTTGCAAACCGTCGATTTACATTTAGAGACCTTGCTGATGATATTGGAATTTCAAAAGGATCGGTTAATTCCGTTTTAAAAGATGTTTTGGGCCTCTGACGCGTCAAATCTCGATTGGTACCGAAAACACTGAATAAGAAGAAAAAAAGCTCTTATCTTTAGTGTGAAACATCCTACCGAAGAGTATAAAAGTTAGACATTCTTTGGAAGATGCCATGACCCTTTGTAGGATATTACCCAGCTCTTCCGTAGGATATATCACACTGAAAATAAGATGAAAAACGAAGACTGTAGTTAGACAAAGATATTCAAATCTAAGAAAATTATTTAACTAACTAAATTTTCTAGACTAGTTTTTTAAAAAAGTCAAATTGAAGCCATGACAGGACAAATTATGATATTGATAATTATGATTTGGATTGGCACGAATTCGTGCTATTGCTGCCATTTCATTACTTCTGTAAATCAATTTTCACGGCATTTTTAACGTAGTGGTAAGAAAACACTGGACAGTGTTTTAAGTATTTGCTATCGCCTATCAAATTTATTTGTTAATTTTTATACTTTTTTAAATAGTACATAGAATTAGATATCAAAATTTGTTGTTTTAGTACCTTAAAATCAACAATTTAAAATAAATAACTGCCTTATAAAATGAAAAAAAGACAATCTTGTTCTTAATACAAATTCTGATAATAATTGTTACAGTATTTTATTGTCATTATCATTTTGATGTAAAAATCATATTTATTATCTTGATTGAACTGTGATTGTGACAACTCTCTATTCACTATACTATACTGGCTTCATACTCTTTGAATAATGGAAAAAGTATTCCTTAAAAACCTTAACCTTAAAACAACTCTTATTCCCAATTTAATTATGTGGTCTATGATGAAGAGAAAGAAATATTCTTCGTTAAAAGTTCTCAACAGAGATATATTCTTCGTTCACCAGATAAAAGTTCTCATTCATCCAGAGATATAAATAATACCTTGCCCAACACACTCAATAATTATTAATGTAAATATTGAAAATTTCATTAAATATGTGTTGTTGAGAGGAAACCAATTTAACAACATGATGAAGTTAGACTGATTCGAAATAGTGCATCTATTTGAAACCGGTGTAAATCTACATTAAGTTTCTGTTAGGGACTCTAAAATTTCACAATTTAATGATTCGAAAAGCTTCCCAAATTTTCTTAACAAGAATTTTTTTAACATTCAAATAATTTTTTTGCATAATGAATGAAGATATGAAGATGTTGCAATTATGTTAAGATAATGTTTTAATTACAGATTTTTCTACGTGCAAGTTGAAATTACATTTTCCTATTTTTTTATTGATAATAACTTGACAATATTAGTGCTAACATTGTAATTTATTTGTAACTTTGCAACCCTGCTTCATCCTACGCATTGACAACAGCGCCCTCTGTGGGGTTCAGGAGGAATAGTAGGCCTCGAGACTCTCACCGTAGAGGAAAGTACACCACAATCACGCGCCTCTGTTATGAAACATTTACTTTACAGTCTCTCACCCAGAGAGGAAATATATTCAACTGAACCTTTCGTATTAGTTGTCCTATAGACTCTCACCCAGAGAGGAAGTATCAGGTACCTGCCCGTACCTGAGTATCGGGTTTTCGGCTTAGAAGTGGAATCCTTCCACGAACCTCTAATTATATGTCTTTAAACATGTTAATTATTGTCTGTCGTTGATTGTATGTGTGTAAATAAAGTTGTTGGTGTTTGTGCGTGTGTAAAAGTTGTGAGTTCTCCAACCTGTGCCTTCAATATCTCAACTCTAACACACCCAATTAAGATCCAGTGCACTGCTCAATGCTGATCCAACTGCGCACTACAATTTGGGTGCCCAACGTGAGGCCTTTACCCCAACTTTTATTAATAGGATAATTTATTTGTAAATTTTATTAGCATTGTAATTTATTTGTAATTTTCATTACCATTGTAATTTATTTGTAATGGATAGTTTATCTCTCTAATTAGCCCAATTTTTATCTGATCTAATTAGCCCAAAGTGTGCACAAAATAACCATATTGTGCACACTTTGGGCTAATTAGATCAGACCTACAATTTAACATGGATTCTGAACTACTAACAAACATCCATGCCACCACCAGGATTCGAACATGAAGCCTATGGTACCAAAGGCCAGAGCGCTAGCCAATTAGCCATCAGGCCGCATTTGTAATGGATAGGTGCAGCAAATCTATAAGCCGGATGTTTTATTTTCAATGCTTTATTAACATGGTAATTTATATGCATTATATTAACATTGCAATTTATTTGTAATGGATAGGCACAGTAAATCTATAAGCCGGAATGTCCACCTGAGGAGATTCGAGAAGAAGAATGTAACCGTAGTTGCCATCTATTTACGTTTTAATGCCAATGCCACAGTGCAGTATAGCATAGAAGGCTTTTAGTGGAAGACCCTATTAAAAGCTGAATCTAACACGTATATGCCGACGTAATGGCAAATAACTAATAACCTAAAAGTTAAGTGCCTATGCTAATACATAATGACGAATAACCAAAAGTTATGTGCCTGTGCTAATGCATAATGGCGAATAACCAAAAGTTGAGTGCCTGTGCTAATACATAATGGGGAACAACCAAAAGTTGAGTGCCCGTGCTAATACATAATGGCGAATAACCAAAAGTTATGTGCATGTGCTAATACATAATGGCGAATAACCAAAAGTTGAGTGCCTGTGCTAATACATAATGGCGAATAACCAAAAGTTATGTGCCTGTGCTAATACATAATGGCGAATAACCAAAAGTTAAGTGCTTGTGCTAATACATAATGGCGAATAACCAAAAGTTATGTTCCTGTGCTAATACATAATGGCGAATAACCAAAAGTTATGTTCCTGTGCTAATACTTAATGCCGAATAATCAAAAGTTTAAGTGCCTGTACTTGAAAACAGTAATTACTTTATTGAAACCAGAATTTTTCTTATACATAATTTATCCACAATACTTTTTCTCAATCGGATAGGATATAAATCCATTTATACATTCTCAGCAATATCCTCTACTACAAAAGAAATATGTGATCCAAATCCCATTCATTGTTTCTCCAATTTGTACTTCTGTCAAACGGAAGTTCCAAAAAGGCTGGGTGAAAAATATCCACCCTTCTGCGAAGGCCATACATCTTTCCGCTTGACATTCCAATTCTTCCGTTTTGCCGGAAAGAAAGTCGCGTTGCCAGATTCCGCGAGAAAGTCAATGAATGAATGAAGCAGCGTGGGGCTCGCACGCTAGCGCCGGCGACGCTTTCATTCGTCATCCCACAAGCGAATTATTCCTCGGCATAAATTTATGGTTCTTGTCGTCCGCGGGCCTTGGAGAACTGTAATCAGGACAGACAGGTGCAACACGAACATGTCAGTGACTAGTTTTACGCCCAGAAAATCCAATCGACGGTATGAGAGGCAAAATATAATACGAAATATGTTATTTTCTTGCTTGTTATTATATTCTTTTTCCCTTGTTCGGAGTTCTGCCCCATTCATCATGTGGAGAAGGCAGTTTCAATGTTACCACTGCGTATATCTTGTCCCCCCCCTCCCTCTCTCCCAGCCTTTGCCAGCTTCAAAACGGAGGATAAAAACGACCTCTTATGTGCAAACTTACAGGCGTATTCTTAGGTCGGGTTTTCACCGAAACGGAATGTTTTTTTTTTTTTTTTTTTTTTTTTTGTATTTCAATTTTATAACGAATTTTATTATTTATATAAGAAATTTATGATTTTTCAGCTAATCGCTTGTTGTGTGCATTCAACAAGCGATTAGCTAACATTCTATTCTATGGATTTTTTCAGCTAATCGTATGTTGTGTGCATTCAATTCAGCTAATCGCTTATTGTGTGTATTCAATTCAGCTAATCGTATGTTGTGTGTATTCAATTCAGCTAATCTCAATCAGCTAATCACTTGTTGTGTATTTATTTTTTGCTTGTTGTGTGCATTCAATTCAGCTAATCACTTATTGTGTGCGTTCAATTCAGTTAATCATTTGTGTAATTTATTTTCAATTCAGCTTATCGCTTGTTGTGTGCTTTCAATTCAGCTATTTGCTTGTTATGTGCAATGGTTATTAAATTCAGCTGATCACTTGTTATGTTCAGTCTGTTTTCAATTCAGCTAATCACTTGTTATGTTCAGTTTGTTTTCATTTCATTTTATCGCTTGTTATGTGTAATTTGTTTTCAATTAAGCTAATCGCTTGTTATGTGCAATTTGTTTCCAATTCAGCTAATCGCTTGTTGTGTGCATTCAATTCAGCTAATCGCTGGCTGTCAATTTGTTTTCAATTCAGATGATCGCTTGTTATGCTCAATTTATTTTCAATTCAGCTAATCGCATGTGTATGTTCAATTTGTTTTCAGTTTTCAGCTAATCGCTTGTTATGATCAGTTTGTTTTCAATTCAGCTAATCGCTTGTTATATGCAATTTGCTTTCAATACTCTTAATAATCTTTTAATAATTTTCATTATTTTTAATAAATTTGCACTTAGTGCGCCTACAATTATTTGTAAATTTTTAAATGTGCCCCTACTTCAAAAAGTTTGAGAACCACTGACATGTTGTTGTTGTATCTAATCCTAAGTGTCCCACAGTGTGGACGGACATCTCATGAGTAATTAACTCATGGATGGAAGGAAAGGGACAGCTTCTGTTGTGATGGGGCTTCTGCAGGTTGAAGTCTGACTTGGTTCCGTGATGGTCTTACAGTCATATGAGACCGGGACCAACGGCTTAAATGGATTCTGAACCATTGAAAACATCCATGGTGGTCTGATAGCCAATTGGATAGCGCTGTCGCTTTTGGTATCACAGGATACAGGTTTGAATCCTGTGGGTGGCGTAGATGTTAGTTAATGGTTCGGAATCGGGCCTGAATGACAGAGTGTCTAGCACTCTGGTGGTTCGGAATCCACTTTTAGTCGTAGGTACCGGTCTCATACGACTGTAAGAGCGTCACGGAACTCTGTTAGACTTCTCTCTTATTCACATCATTCCCAAGCTGTAAAGGAGCAACTCAGCTCTAGGCACAGTGATGTGGGTGGTGTGTTGTAGCAGTAGTAGTAGTAGCGGTTAGGAATCAACGTTAAATTGTAAGTCCCGGTCTAATTAGCCCAAAATGACCGTAGAACGACAAACAAAACTAAAACCATCCATGGCACCGAACCCGAAACCTGTGACACTGACAGCCAGAGCTCTACAGACTCGACCATTCAAGCCTATGATATAGTCGTTTCAACACAGCCATTTTTCATTTTCCAAAAATTTATATTTATCTTCAACAATGCAGCATCAATAAAATTTTCAAAGCAAATCAACAGACAATGAACAGGAAAATATTATTTTTATAGATTTAAAAACTATAAGTACAGTCTTATAGTTTATCTTTTTCACTTAAAGTTATCTTCTTTTATTATAATTGAACCTTAATGATTGAAATTCATCTTCAATGGTCGATTCGTTTTTACATAAAGTAAAAAAAAAAAAGCTTTCTTGCTTTTTCAAGTTTTGTTACTTTTAAATTTGTTTTGATGGTGAAGTAGACGTGCCTTCGTTTTTGAATTCATCAGGTTATGCTTACGGCTTTCAAAACTTCAAAACAGCGCAATCTTGTTTTCGATTTAAATACAAAACAGTCATCGTTTCTTAATCCTGTTTTGAGTTGAAGCATTTTGAAATGTTTAACAATTCCACATAAACAAGTGATACATCATTTTGAAAACCAGAAATTCAGTGTTAGGAAATATAGTCTGTCGCAGTGTTTTCCAAATAGCTATGGCCAACAAAATATTAAAATAATACGTTTTTAGTTGCTTGACTTACTTTTGCAGGATTTTGTATTTGGTAACTTTTGTGTTTTTTACACATTTTAGACAGCTTAAATATTTAGTCTATTCTTTTTAAACCCTCTTGGTACCTCATCTATCTGTACATCAGTATATCTCGAAGGCATAACAGAGTTTAAGGTTTATTGCATATTTTGCACTGAATTTTTTTATTCTTATATGCAAGAAAGAATATTTAATCTGGATTAAACATGAAAAATATACGTCTCAATACGAAATATATACAATATACAATATAATACAAATAAACATCTCAATGTTCTTCCCATTTGCATATATTTTATATTCAAATTTTTTAAAAATCAGTCGAATTTCGGTTAATAAAAAACATATTTTTTTTTAATTCACATATCCAAATAAAACCTATTGATTCAATTGTTTCAAATCATGCACTTAAGATAGATAAATTATACATAAATACATAAATTAAAAGCACTTGTCAGCTACAGAAACAAATCTTTGCATATAGTTGACATTAGACATAATAACATGTGAAGCAGACCTTTGAATTCCTGAAAATGCTTCAACTGTAAATGAACAGGAATATAAAGTTCCCTACCCCTTTTACAAATAAGAAATTGAAGAGACAATATATTTTATTTTAAAAAATAAACAGGTTTTAGTTCTAATTTATTAAAATATAAACATTTAAATATTAAAAAAAGTATTACGTTTTATAATTTATAGCAGATTAGAACTTTTGCCCATTCTAGCCTTGAAACAGGATATCTACCTACATTATTTTTTACTTATTTGTTTCTTTATTATTTAAACAAGAATTTCCCCTATGTTGGATTTCGAGGCATTAGTTATTTCAAGTATTTGCTTGAGTTCATTACGTATTTTATAGAACTTTTATAAAAAATAATCATTGTAAAATTGCTCTCAACACTGTAGCTGTTATTGCGGCTGAATAACTCTGGACAAAAAAATTTTTCTTTTATTAAAATTTTAACCAGAATTTAACCGATTTTTTTTTTTAATTTTTAAGGTATCCATTGATTACTAATTTTAAATTTGCTGAATTCGAATATGACAATGAAACTTTGACATTATCTCCCATTCCTAAGGTGTTTATAACTTAATATTTTATATGTGAACAATATGTTAACAAACGCATATACAAGTTAGAGTAAATAGGTATATGCATTTGTTAACACATTATACATTAAAAAAATAGTTGTTTGGATTATCGCTTATATATTTTCCCATAATCATCATTGAAAAATGTCCAATAGTAGTCTTCTAAATGACCATTTTCCCTGGTATCTTTTCTTTATTTTCGCAATGTCATGGTAAAAACGCTTACCGTGCTCATTGATAACCTTGTTACAATCTTCAGGAAAGATGTCCAAATGACACTGCAGGAAATATATTTTTAGAGACTTGGTGCAATCAAGTTTCTTTTATGCAGACGAAATGTGTCCATCACTAATTTTTAACAGTCCTCTGACTTCATATGTACTTCGAAAATCATTGACGAAAGTGAAAAACATTCCAAACTTTTGTTTTCATCTTGTAAAGCTTCTTAATGTAACATCGAGTACCACAGAATAAATCTTTTAGAATTATCACAAAAAGACTCTTTTAGTAATCATGCCCCCAAGAATAAGTCAATTGGTTTTATTGATTTTTAAATTTATTCGTGCCTAAAAATGCTTATTTGTAAATAATAATATATAGCCATGAAATTTGCGTGTAATGAATACCAGTAGTGGTTTTTGGCGTGCAAACTAGTCACTTCTAATTCACTTGGCACTTGTTGCCCTTTGTTTTTTGTGTTCATGTGTTATGTTCTTTATATATATAATTTTTATGTGCGTGTGTTTGTCACTGATAGTCGTTTCTAATTCACTCGTTACTTGTTGTTCTTTGTTTTTTGTGTTCATGTGTTATGTTCTCTCTCTCTGTATCTTTATATAATTCTTCTGAGAATGTGTTTGTCACAGAACTCCTCCTAAGCGGCTGGGCCGATTTTGATAAAATTTCTTGTGTGTGTTTGAGTGGATCCCTGGAAGGTTTAATTCCACAATTGGGCCCTTTTAGGTGGCGCTGCAATCGATATAACTCTTTTGTACGTGTGTTTATCACTGAACTCCTAAATGGCTAGACCGATTTTGATGAAATTGTGTGTGTGTTTGAATAGGTCCCTGGATGGTTTAGATTCACAATTGGAACCGGTACGGCCCGAATTGAATTGTCGAAAAACATTGTTCATCAACTCGAATTAAGATAAAAACAAAACATGGAGAATGTTTTAATGCTATCCCCTTTGTTATAAATCGCTACCAGATGGCGCTGCAGTATATCAACTTCAATACCGTTCAAACAATCTCTATGAAAATTGGTAATAATATGTATTCGAGTATGGAAAATATGTTCACGCTATTAATTTTATTGTTACTTGCCACTAGATGGTGCTACGGAATTTCAGCTTATATGCCATTCAAACGATATCCATGAAAATTAGTAGGCACATATATTGAAACATGGAGAATATATTCGCGATATGTAATTTTTGATGAAATTTTTGTGTGTGTTTGAGTGAGTAGTTTGGATTTACAATTGAAACCCGGTAGATGGCGCTGCGATCATATTCCAGGATTTTATTTTTATTTCCACGATAGGTCAACGTCTGCCAGGACCAATAGTATATATATATATATATATATATATATATATATATATATATATATATATATATATATATATATATATATATATATATATATACATATATATATATATATATATATATATATATATATATATATATATATATATATATATATATATATATATATATATATATATATATATATATATACACTCAAGAGCCAAAACATTATGACCACCCCTACATTTTGCAATGACCTCGCCTGGATGACGTGGAAGGCACGTGATCAGGTGGAAGTGGTATTTAACTGCTGCTGGAGAGTCTGAAGAATCATTCTTTCACTTACTTCTGTCTGTGATGGGAAAGGCTGCGGATCTAAGCGACTTTGATAGAGGGCAGATTGTAATGGCTCATCATGCTTCGAAGGCTCGGAACAAGTATTTCCGAAACTGCACGACTCGTGGGTTGTTCGCGATCTACAGTTGTTAGTACTTATACAAAGTGGATGAATGACGGTGAAACCAGCAGTAGACGACATGGTGTTGGACGTTCACACGCTATCAAAGAAAAAGGTCGTCGGAGACTATCTCGCATGGTGAAGCAAAACCGGAGCCAGGCAGTGACTCAGCTGACAGACCAATACAATGCAGGGCCAAGTAGAATAGTATCGGAGCACACTGCTGGATATGGGGCTACGCAGCAAACGTCCCACTCGTGTGCCTTTGCTGACCAAGCGCCATCGCCAACTGTGCCTGCGCTGGGCCCGGGAACATCGTGACTGATCCATGGATCAGTGGGAGAGAGTTGCCTGGTCAGAGGAATCACGGTTTGTCATTCATCACGCCGATGGCCGTGTCAGGATACGCCGTCTTCCAGGCGAACAGTTGCTCCTTCAATGTACAGTAGGTCATACACAGGCCGGTGGTGGCGGTATTATGCTTTGGGGGACGTTCTCTTGGGCGTCTCTGTGACTCGTGGTTGTGGTAGAGCAGACCATGAATGCTACAGGGTATCTGAAAATCATTGCGGACCAGTTGCACCCTTACATGGCCTCCGTTTTTCCAGCTGGAAATGGAATGTTCCAACAGGACAACGCCCCTTGTCACGAGGCTAAAATTGTGTTGGAGTTGTTCCAAGAACATGATGCTGAATTCCAGTTAATGTCCTGGCAGCCTAACTCCCCGGATCTCAATCCGATAGAACACATTTGGTATGTCCTGGGACGGCAGCTCAGAGTTCAAAGACCACCAATTCGCAATATCTCGGATTTGCGTGACCGTTGCTTAAACATCTGGTACAATCTGTCTCCGGCCATCTACCAAGGACTTGTGGCATCCATGCCAAGGCGGGTTGAAAGCTGTGTTGCGCCAAAGGTGGGCAACTCGTTATTGACAGGTGGTCATAATGTTTTGGCTCTTGAGTGTATAGTTGAGTGTCTTGAGTGTGTTTGGCTTTTAATTCACTCCTTTGGGGTTCTTGCATGTGGTCTTTGTACTCAGAAATCTGTGTATCTCAGTATTAAAATTAAAGTTTTACAGTTTGATTTGTCAGAGCATAAGCATTTTACTTCAAGATAACCCCAAAGCAGATATGTAACGACAAAATAAAATACTGCTTAAGTTTCAGTGCACTTTAATGATGGTTTAAATGATTAAGTAATTCTATTTTAAATTATACTATTAATTATTTACGGTCGGTGGAATCTTATGGAGTTACTCTGACATTTCAAGTGCTATTTGAAGTTACATAATTCATGGCAAAACAGGAAGAATGTAATTAACGAGGGTTATTTGATTAAACGGCCACTTCTGAAAGAAATTTTTCTAAAAATAATAATAATAAGTAAATGGTTATTTTACCATTCGAGTTCAATCTTGTGTTTAAAAAAAATCAGAAATAAATGCAATCATGATTTCAGTTTAAATATCGCTGAACAAACATTGACGCATTACAAAAAAATGTTTTTTGTATTTATTAATTTTTATTAAATAGTTCTTATATTTAACATTTTATTGATTTATTTATTTAACTGACTGAAAACAGGAAAAATATACTTATATGTCAAATATTTTTGCTAGTTTAAAAAAAGAATTTAATATATTTTGTATAGTTGCTGCTTGTAATTAAAAACATTATAATCAATGAGGAAAAGTCTTGCATTTTAAAAAAATAAACATATTTATTTTCCTTATTATATTTTTATTATTTATATGTTAAAAAAATATTCAACATTTGAAGAAAAGATAAAAAACAAGCACTTTACTACGTTAAAAACAAAACATAAATTATTGACAATAAATTTTCTATTGCCTATAACATAGTAAATGCAGATAGGTTTTTTTTTTTTAAAGTTTGATTGTTGATTTTTTTCTAGCAATATAAGAAGTTTTATAACGTCAGTTTGTATTTATTCCTTGAAAATATCCAGTCACGCAACTTTTTTTTGTTATATTTATGTGCAACTCTCAAATATTGAATAATTATTTAGCGATTAAGACATATTTTTATATATTAACATGCTCTTAGTTACCGTAGTAGTTCTTTAACACTGAAGTCAATAAATTGACCTCTAAAGTCTGGTTTCCCTCTAAAAATATTAACCATTTACAACAGTATACATCAACTGTATACACTGAAGTGACAAAAGTCATGGGATAGCAATATGCAAATTTTCAGATGGCAGTAGCATCGCGTAGAACAGGTATAAATGCGCAGTGCTTTCGCAGAGCTTTCATTTCTGTTCAAGTTATTCATGTGAAGAGGTTTTGACGTGATGATGACCGCACGACGGGAATTAACAGACTTTGAACGCGGAATGCTAGTTGGAGCTAGACGCATGGGTCATGCCATTTCGGAAATCGTTAGGGAATTCAACATTCCCAGATCCACTGTGTCAAGAATGTGCCGAGAGTGTGAAATTTCAGGCATAACATCCCACCATGGACAGCGCAGTGGTCGACCGCCTGCACTTAACGACCGAGACCGGCGACGTCTGCAAAGAGTCCTAAATTCTAACAGACAAGCAACACTGCGTCAAATAACCGCAGAAATCAATGTGGGACGTACAAGGGACTTGTCTGTTAGAACTGTGCAGGGAATTTGGCTTTCTTGGGCTATTCCAGCAGAAGACCGACTCGAGTGCCTTTACTGACAGAACGACATCGCTTGCAGCGACTCTCGTGGGCACGTGAGCATATCGGTTGGTCCCTAGATGAATGGAAAACCGTGGCCTGGTCCGATGAGTCACGATTTCAAGAGATCGTTGGTACGAGTTGGTAAGAGCTGATGGTAGGGTTCGAGTGTGGCACAGACCCCACGAAGCCATGGACCCAAACTGTCAGCAAGGCACTGTTCAAGCTGGTGGTGGCTCCGTAATGGTGTGGGCTGTTTTTTCATGGCATGGACTTGGTCCTCTGGTGCGACTGGACCGAACATTGATTGGAAATGCTTATGTTCAGCTACTTGGAGCTCACTTGCAGCCATTCATGGACTTCATGTACCCAAACAACGATGGGATTTTTATGGATGACAATTCGCCATGTCACCGGGCCACAACTGTTCGCGATTGGTTTGAAGAACATTCTGGACAATTCCAACGAATGATCTGGCCACCTAGATCGCCCGACATGAATCCCATCGAGCATTTATGGGACATCATCGAGAGGTCTGTTCGCGCCCAAAATCCTGCACCATCAACGCTTTCACAATTATGGAACGTCTATCGAGACAGCATGGCTCAATATTCCTGCAGAAGACTTCCAACGACTTGTTGAGTCCATGCCACGTCGAGTTGCTGCACTTCGACGGGCGAAAGGAGGGCCGACACGATATTAAGAGGTATCCCATGACTTTTGTCACTTCAGTGTATATTGGGTTGCCAAGAAAGTTTCTGCGGTTTTCACCATTTAAAAGTATAGCGAAAACAGAAAGAACAGTCTTGACAGCCCAATAGAAGCAAGAATTTTTGAAATTAGGATTGGCCATAGAAAATACAGCGTAAAAACTCCATCAATGTGAATTTTTTATTTAATCATGCAGAATCTCATTAAGGACTTTTCAAATATACCACTAGGCTTACAAAATAAAGTTCAGAAAACTTTACACACTATACAATACGCGAGAAAAATAGAATGAAATATTGAAAATAATAATAATAACAACAAATAAACAAAAGAAAAAATAATAAAAGAGCATGGGAAGATAACTAGTTAACATTCAGAAAAACTTATAGGAAAGAAAATAAAAACATTAATCTATAGAAAAAGAAAATACGCAATTATGTTACAATATACAATGTAAGTATAGAAGTACACTTTACTTTTATTTACAAGAGTTCTCAAATTAAACAAATGAAAAAAAGGAGCCAATGGAATAAGTCATAAGAGCAATAGATCAATGTTTCTTTAGAATTTGAAACTTTTGCTTGAGAATCTTTCTATTGTGTTCAACACTTGATATTGATATGTTCCACATTTTGCCCCTCTCCAATAGTAAAACTATTCAAATTATATGATTTAAGATGGAACTGTAAAAGTATTCTCCAAAATCGCTATGACCTAATAAGAAAATGAATAAATTTAATTCCTTGCGACCATATATTTTTTCCCAAAACTGGACATCTATAAATTTTATGTGTATTGAAAAAAGGATTTAATTTTTAGTTTTTACTTGTTAGTTAAAAAAGCAGGAGTGAGCGTGTAAAAATAAATAATTTATGCTGTCTTTATATTTTTCTGACAATATGAAAGTTCATATATTCTTAAAAAGTTCATATGATTCAATTTATTGGTGTGAAAGAAAAGGTTTAAACAATTCCAGCCAACGACTTTCAATGTTCCATATGCCAAGTCACGTCATAATCGTAGAGTTATTAACCGCCTTTGCCAAAAATTTACGACAATTGCATGATTTTTGTTTAATTGTTAATTAGGTGTTGGCTTTCTTTTTTCAAAACAATACGTTTTGGCGTCCTACAGCTGTGTTTAACAATAAGATAGGCAACCTAAAATCGACATGGTCTCTTTTTGAGACGTATGATCTTTTTGATATACTCCTATCCAATTCTTTATTGATCATTTATTAGTAACAAATGTTCTTCCATTAATATTGTCATCAAGATATTCCTCTCATTTGAAAATAAAATTTTAATTACTTGATATTAATAAATGTAACCAAAAGAAAAAAAGGATGGGCCTTTTAAATCTTACTGGTCATGTAGCCCGGTAATCTGCCCGGTCATGTCGACACATAAAATAACCAAACTCTTAAACCAGCGTAACAGGTGAAAATGCATTTCGCAAACATTTTACAAAGCAGAGGAAACTAGACTTATCTCAGCTTTTCTAATTAAGCCGTTTCCACCAATTTAGTGGTGTGAACGAAGCATTTAAACAATTCCAACCAATGATTTTCAATGTTGTGCTGTGCTATAAGGCTCTTTTTGCCAAAAATTTAACGCTTTTGTTTAATTTGTGTTTAATTGTTCTTTCCAAAACCAGAACGTTTTGGCTTTCTGCTCTGTTTGACGATTGGACAGGCAACCTAAAATAAACATGGGAGCCATGGTCTTATTTGATAAACTCCTATTCTCATTTATCTGCTGATCATTTATTGGTAACAAGTGTTCTTCCATTAATATTGTCATGGAGATCTTCATCTTAATAATTTGAAACAATAAATGCAACCAAAATAAAAAAATTATGTGCCTTTTAAATCTTATTTTTCCGGTCATGCAGCCACATAAATAACTAAACTCTTAAACAAACGTAACAGGTGAAAATGGCATTTAGCGAAGATTTTACTAAGAGGCGAAAACTAGACTTGTCGCAACCTTCCTAATTAAGCCGTTTCCACCCAGTGAGGCCTCTGGCATTCAAAGTAGCCCGATTTTGATTCTGGTTCCTTACCTGTTGTCCATTTTCCGACAGCCCCTATTTGCCGGGGCGCCCTCTTTGTTTATAGGGCGGCCTCACGCGAACTTCTCGTTAGGCCCCTCCAGAAAGTGAAGTAATGAACACGGAGGCGTCACTAATGCATATATACCCTCTGTCACAAAACATGCTAAAGTGTTGCCAGTCACGTGAACGGACCTTTAATATACGTCACATTTTTCCACCATTTTTTAACTTGGATTTCCTTTTTTTTTTTTTCCCCTTTCTAGCTCCCTATGAAGTTTTTTTTTTCTTTTTTTTTTTTTAGCGAGAATGGTGTTCCAGGAAGGCTTTAGATTGGAAGTCTGGTTTTGATTTATTGCTTTTAAGTTTTCCCGCCCATTTTTTTTTTTTTTTTTTCTTCTTTTTTTTTTTTTTTTCTGTGCAGTGTTGATTGGAGATTTCAAGAATTGAACCGCAAGTGGTTAAGGTTTGCTACACGCAGACTTAAAAGATTGAGTTTGAAAAGGTCATTATACTGTTCTGTGAGAGAGAGTAATCTGTACTTGTCTGCATACATGTAAAGAAAACGGTGAGGAAATTTACGTACTTGAAATATTCGTAAATATTTTAAGTACGTAAATTTTTCATAAATATTTTTTCATAAAATTATACATACATACATATATATATATATATATATATATGATACTAATAATTTATAATTATTATTATTAATTTATAATTTAATATTTAAAATAAAGGGTCAATTTTTTAAATTTATGTAATAAAAATAAAAATTCGTCAATTCTACTTCTACTTCAATATTTAGATTAGTTCTGGGAAATTGTTTATTTGGATTTCAAATGGAAGCAAAAAATATGCATTGCAAAAATATCTTTTACATTTTTTTAAAATATAAACTATAATGATAATTACAATAATAAATATTCTTTTCAATTAAAATTCTACAATATATCCAAACATAAATATTACTCCCCAAAATCCTTATTCAAATGCAGTCATTAAAAAGCTATCAAAACTGACGCAAAAAAAAAAAAAAATAATAATAACTTCCTGTGTAAAATTCAACGCAGACTGTTTATCTAGATTCGATTGATTTCTGGGATAAAAAAGACAACTTCTCTAGGTTGTTGATGTTTTTCCATCAACGGTCAATGCACTTAAAGAGATTGTTGGTTAAAATGATAGATGTGTCCGCATAAGAACAGATGATACTAAATAAAGCCGTATCCAAACTCTTATTGAAGAACTACAAAACAAACCCCTCTTTTTTGTGCATGTAAAACCTTTTTCTGTGTAAACTGTTTAAAAGGATTCGGCTTATTCCTGGGATAATTAAAATAGCCTCACCAGAGTAGTAAACTTTACTTCAAGGAAATAATGTTAACGTGTTAATGTCAACATTAACAAGTACATCAATGAGTCACTACATTACGAATCTCTACATGAGTTCATGGTCGAACTGGGTGAATGTCTCTACTTCAGAGAAGTTTATGGCAATAATACGAATTGTTTTTGTTTTTAACTGCAAAGTTTAAATTTAACTTTTATAAAAAAAAAAACTTTATTTAATTTGTATAAAGAATTTTAAAAAGTAGTAATAAACATGCATTTTTCAAAATTAGTGCTATCACGATTTATTCAATAACCTCAAATCCTTATTCAAGTGGTAAAACTCAAAGTTGTAAATAGTTCGGTGATAAACTCCCAGAACTAATGCAAAAAAAAATTATTTTCTTGCACTTGTAAAAACTTAATTTTGGGCATACGATCCGGATGATTTCTGTGATGATAGAAAAGTCCTCACCACGTTGGAGGACCGAAAAACATAAATGTCTCTACATTAGAAAAGATGGTGGCGATAATAAGACCTGCTCTATAGAATTGAACTGTAAATATCGAATGGAACTTTAAAAGGGAAAAACTTTCTTTAACATGAATCTTCTCCTGAAGAATTTCAAAAAATAATGATGGATAGATATGTTTCAAAATCAGTGCTCTCACATTTAATTCAAACTGACATCCAACATCATAAAATCCCTTATTCAAATACCTAATCATGGATAAAACTCCAGAAACTCATGCAAATATATATATATGTACAGTAGAACCTACACTCAAGAGCCAAAACATTATGACCACCCCTACATTTTGCAATGAACTCGCCTGGATGACGTGGAAGGCACGTGATCAGGTGGAAGTCGTATTTAACTGGTATTAAGTAATGGTATTAATCCATGCCAAGGCGGGTTGAAGCTGTGTTGCGCGCCAAAGGTGGGCCAACTCGTTAATGATAGGTGGTCATAATGTTTTGGCTCTTGCGTGTATGTAAGTCGAACTTGAAAGGAGATGCCAAATAATTCGAGTTATAGAGTTTTCGACTTATGGAGGATTTCGACTTACGCGGATTTTGTAAGGAAATATTCGACTTGTAGAGGTTTAGATTCTAACTTATTTTGAGTTAGAGAGGTAAAATAAATAAAAATTCAAGTTACAAAGGTAATAAACATGTTTATTTGCAACTTAAAAATTATATTATGTACTACAATAAAAAATCCAAAATAATTCCGAAACAACCTTAAAATTAAAAATATTATATATTAAAAAGTCAGTTATTTATTTACTATAATTTTTTTTGCTTTTGATAATTCTATCGTTCTCTATCTATAAGCATTATCTAAGCTATAAAGAGCAGAAAATTCTTTTTCTTCTGAGTTGCTAGCTTGCTCTATGAAATTCTGTAAAACATTTAATACTATTCTTGCCTCTTTGATGGAAACCCATGGAACGCATATTATATTATTGGAGTCTTCTATGACATCTAAATCATTAGTTTCAGTTTTCTGAGCAAGGTTGTAAAATCAAGCATTGCTAATACAGAGGTCCAATATTTTTTTCGAGTTACGGAGGGAAAATATATACCAAAATGGCTTGTGGAGATTGACTAATTAATTCGACATATAGGGCGTTGAAATTTCGAGTAATGGAGGTTTTGGGGCTTGAAAGAAAGGCAACAAAATTTTTTTTTCGAATTGTGGAGGTTTTCGACTTATCGAGGTTCGACTTAAAAGGTTCTACTGTATATATATTCTTGCACTTGTAAAAACTTAATTTCTTGCATCTCATCCGGGTAATTTCTGGGATGATAGAAATGTCCTTACCCCATTGATGGGTCTAAAAGCATAAAGGCATTCGCATTGGAAAAGATAATGATGATAATAAGAACTGCTCTTTAAATTTTAACTGCATATATCGAATGGAACTTTTAAAAGGGAAAAACTTCCGTGATGGACGAAATGTTTCAAATTCAATGCTAACACATTCAATTTAAACTCACATCCAACATCCCAAAGTATCTATTGAAATATCCAATTAGTAGAAAAGCTTCCATAGCGCATGCAAAAAATCGCTTTTCTTGCACTTGTAAAAATGCTATTTCATGCAAAAACGTTCCTCTGATACCCGATGATTTGGGGATGGCAGAGATATCCTCACCCCGTGTTATAAGTTCATAATCCAAAAGTATAAGTCCTCCAAAGTGGGATAGATGCTGACGATAATAAGAACTGCTCTTTAGATTTTGACAGAAAATATCGAATGGAACTTTAACGGAGGAAAAACACTTCCATTAAAATGAATGTTCCCCCTGAAGAATTCCGAAAAACAGTGATGGATGGATATGTTTCAAAATCAGTGCTCTCACAATCAATTCAAACCAAAATCCCTATTCAAATTTCTAATCAGTAGAAAAGCTGCCAAAACAACTCTCTCCCACCACTCCGAACCCATGCAAGAAAAAAAAAAAGTGTCTCCTCTTGCGCTTCGTGTAAAAACTTAGTTCTGGTGCAAACTGTTTATCTGGATCTGGATGATTTTGGGATGGCAGGGTTGACCTCAGCCCATGTTATAAGTTCATGATCCAAAAGCATAAATGCCTCCACAGTGGGAGGGATGAAGACGATAATAATCGTTCCTGAAGAATTTTCAAAAATAATGATGATGGATATGTTTCAAAATCAGTGCTCTCACATTCAATTCAAACACAAATCCTACATCCCAAAATCCTTATTCAAATACCTAATCAGTGATAACTCATGCAGAAGAAAAATCCCTTTTCGTGCACTTGTAAAAACTTTATTTCATGCAAAATGTTCGTCTGAATGCGCATGATTTTGGGATGACAGAGATGTCCTCGCCTCGCGTTATATGTTCCAATGTCATATAAGTTCCCGCGTTATGATCCAAAAGCATAAATACATCCGCAGTGGCTGAAAGGGTGACGATAATAAGAAGTGCTTTCGGTTCTAATAGAAAATATCATATGTAAGTATATAACTGTAGAAAATATAATATGTAAATATATATATAAGGGAAAAATGCTTCCATTAAAATGAATCTTCCCTAAAGAATTCCAAAAAATAGGGATGGTGGGATATGCTTCAAAATCAGTGCTCTCACATTCAATTCAAACACAAACCCTACATCCCAAAATCCTTATTCAAATACCTAATCAGTGATAACTCATGCAGAAGAAAAAAATCACTTTTCTTGCACTTGTAAAAACTTTATTTCATGCAAAATGTTCATCTGAATCCGAATGATTTTGTGATGACAGAGATGTCCTCACCCCGTGTTATAAGTTCATGGTCCAAAAGCATAAATAGGAAACACACTATCATCACCATCTCCGCAGTGCCTCCATATTGGAAAATATGGGGGCGATAACAAGAACTATTTTAGATTTTAACAGAAAATATCGTATCCAACTTTAAGGGGAAAAAAAACTTCCATTAAAATGAATCTTCCCCTGAAGAATTTCTCAAAAACTGTGATGGATGGATATGTTTCAAAATCAGTGCTCTCACAATCAATTCAAACCCAAATCCAACATCCCAAAATCCCTATTCAAATTCCTAATCAGTAGAAAAGCTGTCAAAACAACTCTCTCCCACGAAAAAAAAAAAAAAAAAGACGTCTCCTCTCGCTCCTCGTGTAAAAACTTAGTTTCTGGTGCAAACTGTTTATCCGGATCCAGGATGATCCCCCGGAGGCAAAAGGGGTGGATGACAGAGATGGCTTCTTTTGCATAAAGTGGCCGGATGGAGGCGCGCGCCAAATCTCCCACTCCAAGACGAGAAACGATACGCAGGGAGAGAAAGTGATGAATATTGGTAATATCAAAGTGTCAGAGTCGGGATAATATTTAGTTGAGCATTCTCTGACGTGTCAAGCGGGCCATTCTGCAGGAGACGGGGACAGCTTTAGTGGCAATGACACGCAGGTCCCCCAAGAGATGCGACAGGATGCACCGTGAAAAAGAGCCTCGCGGGGGTACACTCTAGGTTGCACTCCGTGTGCCCGCCTTGGCGACGCTTTGGCGATTTGTCTCTTTTTTGATGGAATGGTTGATGGCCCCTGTTTGTTTTTAATTAAGTCACATTTTTTTTTTCTGCGCCGATATGGGAATTTCAAAAGAAAATAAATCTGTCAAAGTCAATACAGAGACAAAATAGATGAAATAGTATTTAAGTGTTAATTTTAAAGTTAAAAGACAAGTATTTATTCTACATTTTCGAATGGAATATTTTCATCTAACCTTCGGTAATAATTATACTAATAATAATCTAATTTCTTCCACATGGTATATTTTAGGTTTGATAAATAGATATAAACAAGATAAATTAGCCAAAAGTAAAAATATTTATATATATATGCATATCTATTTTTATCATTTTTTCATCTATTTTTCAAAATATATAATGTGGTATATTATAATTAAATTGGATATTATTAGTATAATTATTTCTGAACCACAGGATAATTGTCAATATTTAAGACATTTGTGAAAATTATGTTATTGTGAAACGCATAATTGAATCTTTTTGTGTTTTTGAGCGATTTAAATCTATTTATGCTAAATTCGCTAACTGAAAAGGGTTTTATAATTTTACTCTGAATAATCGATTTGTAAACATAAAAAACATACACGTATCTCATTCGAAACCAGAATGAATTAGAATTCTCAAAACATAACAAAAAATTTAGGACGATCTGGAAAAAAAAAAAGATTACTGAATAGATTTTTTTTGTTGATAGTTATTTTCAATATGTAATTAAAATCTGAAAAAAATAGCTCATTAAAATTGAAATTTGAATTTACCAACCACATTTAATGAAGATTTCCCCTTTTGCAGTCGAAATAAAAATTGAATTAAGACTTGAACTGTCGTAAAAAATAGAGTTTTGAAATATTATTTCATGCAGTCTGTTTATCCATCAATGTTTACTTCTTTCACAATTTTTTAATATGAATATTTAGCTTTTGGACAATGCCAATTTAGAAAAGATTATTCAATTTAACTTGACAATATATATACATACACACACACACACACACACACACACACACACACACACACACACACACACACACACACACACACACACACACACATATATATATATATATATATATATATATACATTTATAAAAGTCTTGTAGGAAGTATTAAACAGAGCAATAGGGCTCCAGTTGGCAATTTCAGAAGAGTCACCCCCTTGGGAAAAAAAAAGGATGGTAGTGGATGATTTCTAAATGGAAGGGATCTTCCGGTAGCGCACACACAGGTTAAAAATCTTGGTTAGAATCTTATCTCCAGGGTCAACAAGCCGCAGATGATGGTAAGTGAGCCTGTCGGGACCCGGAGCTGTGTTCTCGGCTTTCTTCAAAATAGCCCAAACCTCCTTTTTAGAAAATTCAGACTCAAGAAGTTCCACCCGGCCTTCAGATCCGATAGAGCTGTATAGCTGTGGGTCAGAGGTTCCTGCTTCCCAACACTCAGAAAAATAGGTTTGCAATAACAGGAGCGGGATCTTACATCTCTCACCTGTATTACCAAGTATTTCTCTCACAGCTCTCCGTCTGTTTCGCCGGTATAACTTCTGGCAGGTGGCACTGTCTGCCATGTTGGAAGAAGAAGACGAGGATGAAGAAGAAATCCAACTGCCAGTCTCCTCAGGGAACAAGTGCTGGATGGCTTCATGAGTAAAGCTCTGCACAGTTTGCTCGAAGGTGCCGAAGCTTTCAAGAGAGGGGTGCTCGGCAAGGAGGCTGCTGTTAACTTTGAGAGTAAGATCCTGGAAAACCAGAGAAGGCACAGAATTTTCAAAAACCCACTGTACTCCCAGTCCCCTGGAGGCAACCCTAGCCACAGTCCATGTAGTGGAGAATTTGTTAGATGTGGTACTAAAGTCACCACCAATATTCCCCTGACAAGAAGTCAGAAAGGATTTGATCATCAGGCAATCTTCCAAGTCTTTTTGTGTATGGTAGACTGAAGAGAGGCAATAGCACATTTCATCCCTGGAGGACAGCAGTTTGAAGGCTGTGTCAATGAGATTGATGTAAGAGTCTTCGGCGGCAATAGGAAGTCCGCAGCAGACTAACTTCTTTTGCCCAATAAAATACTCATTAGACACTTCAGTAGGGAGGTTAAGGGTGTTTTTCACCTCCTTAAGAATGGCTTTGTCTATCCTTGCCCAGTCACCCTTAGGAAACTGAGCAGTCCTCATTGGGAACAGGAGAGAGGATTAGAAAAGGTCTTGAGGGCGTCCAAACGCTGACATGGAGTCAAGTTAGACGTTGCAAGCTTAAGACCAAGCTCGGCGAGATCGTTTAATGATGAGTAATTGGGCACTGCATTGAACCCAATAGGCTTGCCAAGGAATTTATGAAACTCCCCTCATTTACGGAGATCAAATATATATATATATATCATCCTCACCAATTACACGACAGTCCAGGGTGGGCCAAGGCTTTCCTTTGAAGAGATTTCCATGTATTACTCTTGGTGACAATGGTCCTTCAATTTTTATTCATTAGTACAGCAAAATCTTTTCAACTGCGTGTTTATCCATCGCAACTTGGGTCGTTCTCTCCCTTTTTGTCCCTGTGGACGAGTCAAAACGAGCTTTTTAGAGTGTTTAAATCATTCATTTTAAATACATGAACAGTTCAATTTAATCTATTGATCTTAACAAATTTTATAATATCTGGTTCTTTTTAGCATTTATAAATTTCTGCGTTGTACCATCTTCTCCAACAATCACTTACCCTAACACCTCCAAGAATAGCTCTTAAAATCTTCCCCTCAATTATACCCAAATGGGCCTCATCAGATCTTGCCGAAGTCCATGGTTCAGAACATATATATATATATATAGTTACTTTTGAGTGATTTTTTTCATAATCCAGCCAGTACCAGAAACATCAAAAATTTACTCATAAAATTTGATGAAACCTTTATCATCCTCAATTTCAAAAAAAAATTATTACCTTTTGGACGATATCAATTTCGAAAAAAAAGTAAAAATTTTTTGATTTATTGAAAAATCACTCAAAATTAAACATTTATATTTAAATTATTTTGAAAAAGTCGTTTACCATTCCGTTTATTATTAATTATTGAAATATCATCATTATTGAAATATCATTAATTATTGAAATATCATTAATTATTGAAATATCATAATATGAAATACATTCCGTTTATTATAATCATATCATACGCAGATTTTTATGATGATAGTTGGTCATTCTATTGAAATATTATGTATTATGAAAGAGTTATATTTGGCGGTATACTGAATTGTTTTGGTGAAAAGCAATTCTTAAAATATTTGAAAAAGAAATTCTACATATCGAGTTGCTATACAGTTAGTAGTAGATATTTTCAAGGAAATACCATTCATTATGTCATTCAGTTGAATATGACAGAAATAATAATGTGGCATATAAAATTCAAAGGTAATTTGTGGTACTGCAGTATAGATCACTGTATTAACGTATAAATGTATTTCAATAAAAATATATACAGAAAACAGAATTTTAAAATAAGACGATATTTTTTAAGACGTATTAAACATGTTATGAACACAGTTTTACTATTTGAAATATATAGTAAATATTTTTATTACAGTAAATATTTTTGTTAATTAAATTAATTAAAAAATTAAAATTATTTTCTAGTAAATATTTTTTATTATAATTTATTTGTGCTTCTGAGCGCCAAAACAGAGCCTAATAGTAGTCACAAAATAGAATTTTGAATGAATAACTGCTGCCTGATTGCGTATTGACTAGCGCTCTGGCCTTCAGGTTCGAATCCTAGCGATTCATGAATGTTTGTTAGTGGTTCGGAATCACGTTAAACTGTAGGTCCCTGTCTAATTAGCCTGAAGTGTGCAAAAAGACACATTAGAATGACTAACCAAACGAAAAAAATATTTATCAACAAAAAAGACAAAAAAAAAAAAGTGCATTACATAAACTTTTACTCATTTTATAATATATTATTTTTTTAATTTTAATTTTTAGTGATTTTTTCTTAGATGAAATTTATTTACTAATAAATATAAATTTCAAACTTTGTAATTTTGAAGATTTTCCTTAATTCAAATTTCAAAATGAAATTTTGCATGTAAAAAACAATTCGAATTTTTTTTTCTTCTCGATTTGTTCTATACCTTTTAAAATATTTTAGGAATCGTTAATACTTTTAATAGTTTTTATACATTTGTTAAGTAAATGAAATTTTAAACAGGTGAACAGTAAATTATTTAAAATTGTTTAAATTTAAAAATGATAAAATAAGCAATTTTGTGCAATAAATTTAAATTAAAGAAAACATATTTCGATCCCTTTCATGTTATTTTGTTTTGTGTTTAAAATAAATTTATATCAACTAAATTAAATTGTTTTTTTTTGGGGGGGAGAGCATTATTCTATGCAAAAAGAAATGACAAAAAAAATGGAGAAATGATCTTATGCAAAAATAATAATAATAATAACAATAACTTTAGTTTTGTAAATATTGCATAAAAGTAATTGTTTAATTTTGTAAATATTTTATAAAAGTAATTACTTAATTTTGTATAAAAGTAACTATTTAATTTTGTGAATATTGTATAAGATATAAACATGAATATGTTTTATCAGAATAAACATTCTGTTATTCTCACTGTCTATTCCCATATGTGATTTGTTGTGATTTTTTACTTTTTTTTAAATAGTTGTAAAGTAATAGAAAAAGTTAAAACAAATTACAAACTATAGTATACCACACACAAATTAGGATATTTTACTTAGACTTTTTCACGCATACCACAAAATAAATAGTTCATAGTTAGCAGAACTATTAAATAGTTCTGCTAACTATTATTAAATAGTTCTGCTAACCAAATAAGTTAGCAGAACTATTTAATAATTTAACAAAATACTGGGAAGCTTTCAAATTTCCACACTCGTAGGATTACGATAGCTGAATACATTTGAAACAATTTTTGTTTCATTATATCGTCTAGGATCTATTTTATGGTTGTCATACAATTTAAAAACCAAAAGTGTTCGTTTAGTAATACGACGTATTCAAATTTTAGATGTCCTTGCAGTTCTTAGAATTCGAAATAAAAGATAAAATATTTTATCAGTGCTATCAAAACTCACAAAATATTTTATAAAACGCTCTTTATCATTGCTATCTCCTTGAAAGCAATATGAGAATTCTCTAATCGCCTCTTAACATCTGCTACTATAAAATATCTAACGCCATTTGACCAACATTAAACTCGATATATATTCAGAAGATGGTGTCACTTTTTCTCTTTTATGTTTCTCTGGAGTTGCCTCAGACCAAGAACGTAGCAACGAGGTTGAAATTGTTATCAAGTAGAAAATTATAGAGTAATATTGTTGCACCATTTTTATTATACTATTACGTAACGTTTTTTGACGCAATCAATAAATAAAAAAACATCAGAAAAGCTGAAAGTTTTTAAACCTTTTAAGGAATTTTTAGTGAAAAGATTTTTTTTTAAACTTTTATTGCATTTTATTTTTATTTTATTTTCCTTTATTCAAATTTCAAAATGAAACTGTGTGTGTAAAAATACGATTTGAATTTTTTTCTGGTATTTGTGCTATATCTTCCATTGTAATTTCAAGCTTCTTCAAATATTTTGAGAATCGTTAAATTTTTTATGCATTTGTTAAGTAAATGAAATTAAACAAGAAGTCAGTACAGTATTTTAAATTGTTTTAATGTACTGTCTTTACTCATACATGAGTAATGTACGCCATAAAAAATTACAAAAGTCGATTAATGCGCAAAAAAAAATAATAATGATGCCCATAGATAATGTGTAAAAAAAAAAAAAAAAACAATTTTACTTTTTTTTGGGGCTCAATTTGTGCTATATCTTTCATTGTAATTTCAAGCTTCTTCAAATATTTTAAGCATCGTTAAATGTTTGTAAAAGTTTTTTATACGTTTGTTAAGTAAATGAAATTAAACAAGAAGGTAATACAGTACTTAAAATTGTTTTAATGTACTGTCTTTACCCATACATGAGTAATGTAAGGCATTAAAAAGTAGAAAAGTTGACGAATAATAATGATGTCCACAGATAATTTTCTATAAATTTAGGTATTTTTTGAATAACGAGGCCATACACATAATGGTAAGCTAAATCGCCAAATGTGGTCACCTAATTATACAATAGTGTAATAATGGGTTGAAATTACTATGAAATCGAAAAATATTAACTGTAGATACCGATACTAGATAGACCCTACTAGAGATAGAATAATATTTTACCATTTAATTATATATTTTTTTTTTTTGTTTTAATAAATAAATAAAAAACATCAGAAAAACTGAAAGTTGTTTATAACTTTTAAGAAATTTTTAGTGAAAATTTTTTTTTAACTTTTATTGCTTTTCATTTTATACTACTGTAAGGCATAAAAAATAAGAAAAGTCGATTATGCACAAAAAATAATAATAATGTCCACAGATAATTTCTTATAAATTTAGGTATTTTTTCGATTAACGAGGACATCACGCCTAATGATGAGCTAAATAGCCAAATGTGGCAACCTGATTATCCAATCGTGTAATAATGGGTTACACGTTAACAAAAGAACGAAGTTAAAAGTACACTCATATCCATAAATTAAGGATAATGAAGTTCAGGCAAAGAAAGAGACAGAAGTAAAACAAATTTGACTTATTTGTAAAGTCTATTTATTAAACAAAAGGTAAAGAGCAAAAAAGATGCTATATGTTTGACATAATTAATAAAAATTGCAATTTTTACTCCCTGGAGCAAATTTAAAAAAAAGAACCTATTTACAAAAGACAGTATAACATGGTTAGTATGATGGTTAATATGGAGTATGTCTCCTGGACGATGCAATACAGGCCTTACAACGCCTAGGCATGCTGAGTATCAAATTATCAATCTGATCTTGAGGAATATTACACCACTCATCAAGCAATGTCCTCCGAAGTTCCGGTTGACAGGTGGGAGGGGTTGACGGGCTGCAATTCGTCGGCCAAGCATATCCCACACATGCTCTATTGATTCAAGTCCGGTGAGAATGCTGGCCAATCCATACGGGAGATATCCTCCAATTGAAGGCATTCGTCTACAATGTTTGCACGGTGAGGACGGGCGTTGTCATCCATAAACAGAAAAGCACCCATGGCGCCCCGAAACAAACGTACATGTTGTTCCAGAATGACATCCCGATAGATGTGGCCTGTCATTGTTACACTTTGAACATGCAGGTCAGTTCTGGAATCAAGAATAATTCTTCCCCAAACGAGCCATCCTGCACCACCGTAATGGTGTCGTTCAATGGTGTTCTCTTGGTGGTAACGGGTACCTGGCGCTCTCCATATGAAAGTCGAGCGAGAATCAGATTGCAAACTAAACCTGGACTCGTCGGAAAACATCACACCAGATCATCGTTGCGGTGTCCACAATGCATGTTCTCTACTCCAGGTTAATCGCAGGCGACAGTGAGTTGCGGTAAGTGGAACACATCTGACAGACATACGAGCATATAGACCAATGTGCCCTAAGCGCTTGTACACGGTCTGCCTTGAAACTGTCGTACCGGTAGCTGACGAGACAGGTCTGATGCTGTGCTCCGTCTATTTCTTTTGGCAGTAACTGCTAAATACCGGCCCTCATTCGGCGTTGTAACTAGGGGGCGACCTATGCTGTAACATCTACTCACATTACCATCATCTTGGAATCGTTGCCAAAGCCTGGAGATGACACTCTGGGCGATTCCAAGTTCCTCGGATACTTCCAGCTGGGTACGTCCACATTCCAGTCGTCCGATAATTCTACCACGTAAAAAATCATCGAAATGTTTCCTTTGTGCCATGACTATGCGGTTATAGCACTGAAAGGCTTTTAAAGCGCCTGTGAACAATTTTACTTCTTTGCCACCATTCCTTATATACCCCTCTCTTACACTCTCGTCATTGTGACGTATTATCCGCGCCATCTGGTGGTTTCCTGTAATTTGCATATTCTTCTTCAAGATGTGTGTGATAATTCTACAGGTGAAATTTTTATTTTAGAGTTCAATTTCTGTGTGATTCTGAATTATCCTTAATTTATGGACCTGAGTGTACTAACTGTTGATATAATATTATACTATAGAAGGAATATTATTTTGCCATTTTTATAAAACTATTATGTATTTTTTGTTTTAATCAATAAATAGTAAAAAAGCCCGAAGCACTGAAAGTTTTGAGGGCATCACAAATTATGGTGAGCTAAAACACCAAATGTGATAGACTACTTTGTTAATCAGCTGTCTAAGCTAAAAAAAAAAAAAAAAAAAAACTAAATATAAAGCTAAGGAAGCCATTATGAATTTCTAGTGATTTTAAAAATTTTAAATTATTTAGATTATATTTTAGATATGTTATTCTTGGCATTTGTGACTTAGAATAGAAATTTTTAAATATCTGCATTTGATTGAAATCGTAAAAAAAAAAAAAAAAAAAAAAAAAAAAAAAATTAGAATTCATAAAGCTAGGAATGTTAATTATTCCTAAAGCAAATAAAATTTTAAATAATAAATGCTAATTAATATTTATCTAAAGTATTTTAAAAGTTGTTTATAGCGTAATCCTCTCTAAAGTTTAGCATTAGGAATAATTAAGGGTGGTTCTTAGAAAATTGAATAAAATGTAAATTATTAAAATACCGTATGAAAATTGCTTAACTCTATGTTATATTAAAACTAATAAGTAAAATGCAAGGGATGGGCAAATGCCATGTATTTTGATTTGATATCACTATTTAGAAAGATGTAAAACTTACAGCAAATTCATGTTACTGAGGATACATTATTAGAAACTCCTGCATAACACTAAAAGATAGAAATCTCCTCACGAAAGACTTTTTAAAGTAACTTATACTTAAATATTGAACAAAGATTCGATTTAAGGTAGATTTACGATTGAAAGACAGAGAAAGAAAACATTGCACTAATATACATTATTAATCTACCATTTTAATGGGCAGATCTCGAAAAATAATAATAATTTTGTACATTAATATATAAGACAGGGTGCGCAGAAGATCTACCTCCCCGTGGTGCACCTGGTAACACTTTTTAGTGGCTAAAAGATCTGCAACTTGGCATTATTGTTAGATGAATGAACTCTGTTTCAGCATGTTTTGTTGCATTATTTTGTTGTTGTTGTATGTTTTTTTTTTTCGTTGTTCTTTTTTGCTGTAACTGTTCATAATCTGCCATTGGAAATAATATATATATATATATATATATATATATAAGACAAGATTGAATAAAATGAAATTTTATTAAAATTCCCTTTTAAATAGAAATTCAAATTTAAACAAATCTACAAGTTAGATATAGTCATCATTATTGGCGCAACAGCCCCATGGTGAGCCAAGAACATCTGCATACTGGTAGATTTCGAGACAGGAGAGGTTTTGTATTTATTTGGTAGGATTGTCGGCCCTACGCTTATCACTCCTATTAGACCGGGACCTGAGGTTTAAAATGGATTCAGAACCACTACAAACACCCATGGCATCGCTGTGACTCGAACCCAAAACCTGTGTCCCCGAGCACTAGTCACTCGGCCATCAGGCCCCAAATTAGGTATTATATCACATTAAATTAATCTGTTTAATATTATATAATTAATATAATTTATCTAGACAATCCCCGAAAATATTTCATTAATTAAACATTAAAAAACATTAATTAATAAAATCCCCAAATTTTATTAATCTGAAATTCATTAAAGATGGTATAATTATTCATGAACAAGAAATCTGGAAGAAATGAATTCTAGGAAACCGTTTTGAATTTGATTAATGGTTAATAATTCCTTTCGCTAATGCCAATATTATCCTTTTATGAACTGAAACTAAATAAATTAGCAAAAATTAATTTCACGCCTTTCAAAAAATATTGAATATTTAAAAACCTCCAGTTAATTCAAGCGAAGATTTCCCCAACCGTTCATCCATTCCAGCTGCAATTAAAAGCTCGGAAGGTGCTTGACACAATTTATCGAACCATTTCATTTTTTTCGTTTTTTTTTTCCTTCCCCCTCTGCAAAAACCTCTAATTGGAAATGGAAAGAGATTCAATTTAGTATGACGACGCTTTGACAGCTGCGCCATTTATGTTAACTCAACGCAACTCTCAGTTTACTTTGGCCAGCAGCAGTGATTAACTTTGACACAACCCTCCATTTAAAAAGCTGTTATTATTATTATTTTTTTATTATTATTATTTCTCATAAAGTGGCGATAACGAGCCAAAAGTGGTAACCCTCTCCCATCTCTTTTTACCGCCATGGGCATACATACATACGCAGTGATGGAATAGGCGGATGGTGAAAAAGCGAGAGCATCTATTGCAGAGACGTGTGTTTAATAGCCATTTTGACAGTTGTGACAAGACTGTCATCCCTTCTTGACACTCGCGCAGTGCACTATTTTATTAAAATAGCTGCGAAAAAAAAAAAATTCTGACACTCTTCCGAACCCCAACCCCTACACCACCCTACCCTTCCAGCTCCTTGTCACGTGGTATTATCCGGAAATGGACACTGTAACTGTTACAGTCGCACTGTCAACTTCGCGCCTCAAAAAATGTTCTATTTCATGTCGATAGGTATTTTATTTATTTATTTTGAATCTCTGTGTTATGTGAATGACTTTCGCATACGAGAGACTGACTACATGCTAAGAAAAAAAAAAAAAAAATTTTTTTTTTCTTTCTTTGCTTTTCTTTCGACGTATGCTGCTTCGGTCTGTATGTATGCATGTATATTGAGAATATATGCAGTGCGTCTTGAATATATTTCCATAACTTATCGAACTCCGCACAGCTGTGACTGAAGACTTGGGGAAAAATTTATTTTTTTTTCAACAGATAGCTTCCAGCTATCTGTCTTCTCTCTATTTTTATTTTTATTTTTATTTTTGTATTCTATCATCTTTTCCCTGGTGCGGTGCGGTGGAAATTCCGAGAGTCGATTTTAATGTTCAGGAGATTCGTTATTAAAGAGGTGGCTTTAAATGACGTCTTGGATTCAAATGTCATTTACAAATAACGTCACAGCACCTGTGGTTTCACTGTCGAGATTTTGATTTTATATTTCGCTTTTTTAAAGTGATGAGTAAAAATAAAAATGAGAAGTAAATGAAATATTTTTATTAATAATTATTATAAAAAATATACTACCGTGCCCAAAAAGTAACACCAATTATTTCTTTTTTCAAAAAATCTTTATTTATTCTTCCAAATTTATTTCATGGCCTTCAAAGTAATCCCCTCCAGACACAATGCACTATACCAACTTTTTTTTGTAATCCTCAATGCATGCTAAAAAGTCAACGGCAGGGATGGCCTTCAAAACGCTCGGCGATTCACGTTGAATCTCTTCAATCAACTCAAAACGATGTCCCCGGAGTGGTCTTTTGAGTTTAGGGAATTCGCTCAGAGCTAAATCAGGTGAATACGGTGGTTGTGGAACGATATGGCGAAAAAGTCACGAAGAATCAGCTCAGTGTAAAGTAAAAATAAAAAGTAAATGAAGTATTTTTATTAATAATTATTATAAAAAAATATAAATAAAGCATATTTTAATTAATAAAAGGAAATAAATAAAAAGCAATTAATGCTTATTTCGATGCATAAAGCAATAAAATATTCCGACCATTTTATTAATATATATATATATATATATATATATATATATATATTACTGTGCCCAAAAAGTAAGCCCAATTTTTTTTTTTCAGAAACTCTATTTATTCTTCCAAATTTATTTCATCGCCATCAAAGTAATTCCTCCGGACACAATGCACTTATGCCAATTTTTTTCCAATCCTCAATGCATGCTAAAAAGTCATCGGCAGTGATGGCCTTCAAAGCGCGTGGCGATTCACGTTGAATCTCTTCAATCGACTCAAAACTCTCATTGAATCGAAAGTGATCTTTTGCATTTAGGGAATAGCCAGAAGTCGCACGGTGTGAGTACGATAGTTGTGGAACGATATGGGTTACACTTTTGGCGAAAAAGTCAAAAGAATCAATGCAGTGTGAGCTGGCGCATTTAGTGTTTTCGGTACCAATCGAGATTTGACGCGTTTGAGGCCCAAAATGGAACTGGCCGATCCTTTTGAAATTCCAACATCATCAACAAGGTCTCTAATAGTAAATCGACGGTTTGCAAGTACCAAATCTTTAATTTTTGGACGTGAGCTTCGTCGGTTGAGGTTGATGGTCGACCAGAGGGCTCTTCGTCTTCAACACGTTCTCTGCCTTCTTTGAACTGTTTATACCTCTGATGTAGGAATACTCACCGAACGCCTTCTGCAACATTCTATACTTTTCCACAAACAAAATGTAATGCAAGTTCTTGCTCAATGAATTCATACATTTCAAAAATCGCCGGAAACAGTTTTAGCGTCTCACAATGCCAAGCGTAACTCAAACACTAATGAATATTTTGACGTCAAATTTCACACAAGATGTCACGGACAGTGCCAGCAACCTAAAGGAGAAAAAAAATTTAATTTTCTTAAGCCCGGGAATTTTAAATTGAAAATTGGTCTTACTCTGGTATAGCTGAAGACAGATAGCTGGTAACATATACCAAGCGATAACAGTGTATTATTCTTCATAGAAAAAGGTCAATACAAAATAACATACAGTAAATAAAACGTATATAATACATAAAAAGGGTAATAAAATATCTACGTGCATATATATTACATTAAAGACTTTTGTTCCACAAACGAAAATATTAACTAACTAATACCCCGGCACTACAGCCCATGGTGGGCTAAGGTCGCTTGTCTTCTAGCAGATGAGACAGCTTCTTTTTGCAGGGTAGGGTTATCAGACCTACAGCCAGTAGTCACATTAGACCGGGATGTACGGTTTAAAGTGGATTCGAACTACTACAAATGTCCATGGCGCCTCCTGAGACTCGAAATTTAAACCTGTTGCCCCAAGCGCCAAACGAAAATATTACCTTCTGACAAGATTATCAATAATAACTATCTCACATTTGTTTATCTTACAGGCAATCTCAGCTGTCAATGTCAGACGCTGCCACAATCACCACCTAGTCTACTCGACTTTGAAGGCAGTGACTGCAACACATCCCATCAGCGGAAAATCGTACCTTCATGTAATTGCACACTATTTATCATGCATTATTGTTGGACCACGATAATTTACTGAGTTTAAGAACTTATATAAAGAAGCTAAGTATTTAAGTTTGAATTAATTTATTAAAATGTTGATTAATATATTGTTAATATGTTGATTAAGGTATTGCTGATATATTGTTTAATATGTTGATTAATGTATTGTTGATATGTTGTTTAATATTGAAATGTTGAAAGGCTGATATTAATATCGAAATGTTGATATGTTGATATTGTTGTTGAGTAATGTATTGTTGATTGTTGAGTAATATGTTATTGTTGATATGTTATTAATATTGAAATGTTGATATGTTGAGTAATGTAATGATATTGTTGATGTTGATATGTTTTAATATTGAAATGTTGATATGTTGATTAATAATCATTTATTTTTGATTATATTATTAAATTTATGGATATATTATAATTCAAGTATTGCCTTTTAATGTTTTTGATCACTTATTCCATTATTCAATGTGCTTTTAAACTAATTTTGTGGATAAATTCTATTACAAACATTTTAAGAAAATAAAAGGTACTGCTTAAATAAATACTTTCAAATTTATAACAAAAGGCTATGAATACAAATATTAACAATTAAATAATTATCAAGCCAAATGAAATAACTACTAAATTTAAATATTTACATAAATTTGAGCAATCAAATTATTTAAGCTCCACACAATGTATACCTTAACGAAAAATTAAAAACAAGATTCAAGAGCTACACGACTTGTTGTCAATTGAATGGTGTTAGTTATTTGTATTAACTGGTAATTATGAATCCCACTCAGAATAAATTGGGAGCATTGCGATATATCTCAAACGCTACGAATTCTTACATCATCATTATTTCTTGGGTCTTTAATCCATTATTCACCAAGCTGCAAACAAATTGCCAAAGTGTGATTACCACAATAAGTCGTAACCTTCCATGGAAATACGTAAACCACATTGTAGCAAAATGCTACAATGCTCTACTAATATGGAGGCTGCAATTTATCTAACACCGAGTATGTGACTAAATGAAAAAGACGGGCGAATAAAATTTCCTACTCTCGAGTCCTCGCTAATTATAAATTAAAACACCTTAATAATCGTCTTGCAAGGAGAGACGATGTCTTTTAGAAAAGGCCCTTCAAATATTCATTTTAATAAGTACCAAGAGAACGAATGCCGGTCCACGCTCGGTGTCTTGACCTCTTCCTTTGCAATCTCCAAAGATACCGTGCCCACTTCCTAACGAGTGCCAGTCATTAGATATTGATACACATTAAAATTATGATCTCAAAGGAGTAGGCATCGGTTCTCATTTAGACCTGTGCTAATGGCGACGTAATGAGGAGAGATGACGATTGTAAAGGATGGACGGACGCTCATGTTCGGCCAAGATTTTGTTTCTGGACGAACCTGAATTTTTAATGCACTGGAGAAGAGGGAGGATGTCGCGTGGTGGGTAGAAAATGGTGGAATCATTATTAATGTGAATATTTACTGAATTGCCATCGGAAGACACCATGCTTCATCCGTCGTTTGGCGGTTGTAACGAGTGTTCGTTCCTCCCCAACTTGTCACACGAACTTTTCCCACTTTTCAGAGACGTGGGTGGTGGAGATGGCGATATTTATTACAAGATAAATGAGGGACGATTCTGGTGTGGTCCACTTGCTGGGATTGCTCGTGACAATTCGTGGTGTGATTGAGTCTAAAAATGCATGCATTAAACTTGTTTGGGAGATCTAAGTGTCATTTGAGAATGTTTTCTGTAATGTTTCAGAGCTTGGTATATATATCTATCATTGTTTGACAAATTGACTAAAGAAATTCATTATTAAATCCACAATTACAGCATGTCTCCTTTTATTTTTTAATGCATCTTGATTACATGTTAGCAACAATTCCTATTATCCTGTACGGAAAGAGTTTTTTAATCAAGGTCCGTTATATCCAGAATATTAAATCACAAAAAATTATATCCAGAACCAGGCATGCACTCAGTGAAGTGGCTGACGGACTTGAGCCCCTCCGCCAAGCTCATAAATGAAATGTGTACACGTTTTTAAACTTATGACCATTTCCCATTTAGGCCCAATTGTTTTTTGTTAAAATTATATAACAAAAAACAATTGGACCTAAGTATTAAAGTGAGACCAAACAATTAACCAGGCAATTGGAACAATTGAAAAACAATTAGAACAATGTGAAAAACAATTAGACTTGAGTATTTAATATTTCAATGAATCGGTATTTTTTCTTGTATTGCCAATTTTATTCGGTATTGTCAATTCGTAATTTGATTATAATTATTTTTTGGAAATTAAATTTCTATATTTTGTGAAATTTAATGCTCTCTTTTTAAGGCATTTGAATCAAATGAGTTCAATGTAAAAATTAATAATAAAATAATTAATAAATGAAATTTAGACTTCAGATACCTCTTCTATTACTTAGTTCCTATTATTGTTTAATATGATGTATTAGCTTTCATAAGCATTTACACGTTATTTTGTTGAACCCTCCCCATCCCCCCATGACATAATCCTGGAAAAAAAATGTGCTTTATTCATCTTATATATAAATTTTTAAATATTTCTTTGCCAAAAATATACGAAATCCTGCTGCTTAATTCACAAGACGCAAACTTGTAAACTTTTCACTGTTTCGATTTGTTATAGCCTCTTTCTAATTATTTTTGGAAAGAAGCCCATATGGTTTAATAACCTATATTAATATTTATATAGATTATGGAGGGTTATATATTAAAGTTTATAGAGAAATTATTAAATAACATGGAATTTTTTGTATTGTATTTTTTTTTTTTACGATGAAAAAATTTATATTATTCATTTGGTCATAATGTTTTTCAAAATTTCTTTGTCAAAATATAAGAAATCATTTAGCTTAATTCACAAGTCGCCAACTTTTCCTATTATGAATTTTTCGGTTGATTTGGATGCATTTAAATAAAGTTAGTTCATAAATCATGCAATAGAGAAATTTTGATTTGTTATAGTTCTTTCCTAATGATTTTGGAATTAATCTCACAGGGTATAACAACTTATAGTGTTGCAAATTAAAGTTTATAGAGAAAGTATCATGGCATTTTCGTGTCGGTATTTTTTTTTTTACACCTATTGTCTTTCATTTGTCATATTGATTATTTTCTTCTTAAAAAATTTCCCCATGAAAATAATTTAAATTATTCATATTATTCATAATTTTCTTCAAAATTTCTTTGACAAAATGTACGAAATCATGTATCTTTCATTCACAAGTGTCAACTTTTTTTCCTTCTGTGAACATTCTTGGTTGATTTCGATGCATTTGAATAAAGTCAGTACATAAATCATGCAATAGTGAGATAATTTCAGCATTTTTTTCCTATTTTTGATTTCGGCTCCATATTATTCTAATTTTCTTCAAAATTTCTTTGATAATAAGTAGAAAATGACTTTCACGAGACGCCAATTAATCTCACAGGCTATAACAACTTATATTAATATTTATATATTCTACAGAGAAGTTTTTAAATTAAAGTTTATAGTTTTAAAGAAATTATATAGTATTATGGAATTTTCGTATCGGTTTTTTGTACATCTATTATCTTCATTCAGCATGTTGATTACTTTCTTCAAAACATTTATGATGGTAAAAATTTATATAATTCATTTTGTTCATAATTTTCTTTGATAATAAGTACGAAATCATGTAACTTGATTCACGAGACGGCCAACTGTTTTCTGTTGTGAACTTCTCGGCTGACTTCGATGCGTTTGAATAAAGTCAGTTCATAAATCATGTAATGGAGAAGTTTCGATTTGTTATAGCTCCCTCCTGATTACTTCTGGAAGGAAGCTCACAGGGTTTAACGACTCACGGTAAACTTTGGTATATAAACATTCTATTTCGCTTACCCGGTGTGTTTTATAGTCCAGTTTATAGCCAGCCAATCATGTTTTCTTTTACTCTCCCACAACGCCGGTTTTCTTAACTTTCAAGCTTTAATCGCCGTTTGGCGTTCAGAGAGTGGTTGTTTTTACGAGGGACTGTCTCTTTAACTTATGCGCTTATTTTTACGTAGCTGCCAAACTGCCCTGCGAGCTGTAGGCAAAAAATATTTTTATGGCAAATACTATGCAGATTTGTGATTTTAAGTAGTTAACATTAATAGCAATTGAGTATGATATATTACTTGAGTATGACGTACTATTAAAATAAAATATGAATTTGTCTTTATTTTCTTCTTCATTCAATTTTCATTGTCATCTTCACTTTCTTCTTCATTCAATTTTCATTGTCATCTTCACTTTCTTCTTCATTCAATTTTGCATTATCATATTCATTTTCTTCTTTAATCAATTTGTCTTCATTTTATCTTAATTTTTTTTTTCATTTTCCTTTCCATTTTCTTCTTCATTCAATTTGTTTTCATTTTATCTTAATTTTTTTCATTTTCTTCATTTTCTTCTTCATTTCTGCGCTCAAATTTCATATCTTGTTGGAAACAGATCTCTTTCTGCATTTTATGATATTTTAATGTTTTTAATTCCCAATATAGGTAAATAAAATTTACTTTTATGTCTGAAAGGATATTATCATTCTTTTGAAGATGGCATTTATTCATTGACTTAAATATTAAATTGCGAGTTGTTGAGACTGTCACTTTAATTTATGCGCTTATTTTCTGTAGCTTGCAAAGTGCTGTAGCCAACAGTAAGTAAAAAATATTTTCATGGAGAATATTATGCAGACTTGTACTTAATAGCAATAGCAATTGTATTTGTTAATAGCAATTGAATACGATATATTACTTGAGTATGACTTACTATTAAAATAAAATATGAATTTGTCTTTATTTTCTTCTTTATTCAATTTATCTTCATTATCATCTTAATTTTCTTCTTCATTCAAATTATCTTCATTTTCATTTTCATTTTCTTCTTCATCCTGTCACAAACTGTTTTGTGTCTTTTAATAAGAAATAATTGATAAGCAAAAAAAAAAAAAGGCACAAATTGTGTCTTTTGTTATTATGATGACATTTCATGTTTTGTTGGAAATATATTTCATGTTTATTTTTCATGTTTCATATATTTTTAACTCACAGAATTTTTAGAAAATTAAAGATCTGATATTGTTACTAAACTCTGTAAAAAGATATCAATATACCTTTTAAGGAAACATTTATTCATAGAAATTAAACATCAAATGAGTAATTGTTGTAATTGTGCAGAATTTTTTTTTTTTTTTTTTTTTTACTCATTTTTATTCACACAGTTTTTCAAAGTAAACACTACTGCTGCTATTTCTAATGCTGGAAAGAATTGGTTACTTTAAAAATAACATAACTTCGAAGCAAATATAACTTAAAATTGCTTTTAAATTTTAACAAAATCACTGTACCACTTTGAAAAAAAAATTTATTTTTTTCTAATGCAGCTGGCAAACACTTAGACAGCTTGGTCTTGGATGCCTTAAGGTAAGCGCTGCACAGAAGTTACTTTACTTAGCACTACCCAGGGGGCGTGTAACTTGAGGATAAGCCACAATAAGTAACAATGGAGGGAGGATGGGTGCAGCTTCTGTTCTGATGGAGCACCCGTAGGTAGAAGTCTGACTTCTGCTCCGTGACGCTCTACGATCATAATAGTACGGGACCTGCGATTTAAAGTGGATTCCGAACCACTACAAACATCCATGGCACCGCCGGGACTCAAACCTGAAACCTGTGGTACCGAGAGCTAGAGCGCTAGCCACTCGGCCGTTCAGGCCCACTTTGAAAAATGTAAATGAACTATAAAAATTTCCTTAGAGAAAACAGTAAAAAATAAGTTAAATTTTCCATTCGTTTGTGAATAAAGGTAACAGGATAACGTGACAAAAATATCGCCCTTTAAAAATTTATTATTCGTGGCTGTGCTATCACGAAAATATTTTCTTTAATAAAAAAATAATCTTTTAAATTTAAATTTTAAAAGAATAGATTATTTCTGTTAAATGGATTTGTTATGCAATTTATTTTAAACAAAATTATTTTTAATAAATTACGTAATTTATATGATGAAATTGAATGCTCTAAAAATGATTTAACTACTATAAAATACTTAATAAAGCCAAATATGAAAAAATAAATAATAAGTGATACTCAAATCATCATATGTGATAGTAGAGAAAAGCAACAATTAATTATTGAAAAAAGCTTTGAAATCTTGAAATAAAATTTTTAACAAATCTAGTGAACCACAAGCAAACGAGAATCGTAATAAAAAAACTTAATTACTGTTATAAAGTATCTTAGATGTTGTTTCGCTCTAAAAAGTTATTCTTATTTCAAATTTTGATGTTTAAATATCATAATTAATATAAATAATTAATAACAACTGAACAAATTTAACTAACATCAATTGATGAATAAATAAATAACAACAATCGATATAAATAACTAGGAACAATTTAATCTTTACTTTTATCGTTATATTTCGATCATTGATTTTTTTTTTTTTAATATTTCAATATTTACTCATCAAAATTATTGTATAAATAATTGACTTTTGTATTGTGTAAATAATTGATACATTAAAACTATTGTATAATAAGTAACTTTTAAATTTACTGTATAAATAATCGACTTTTGATACTTAATAGTTATGAAAAAAATTTCAAAATGACTAACACTTTTCAACCATTAATTCTTCTTGCCTATAATTCCCATAATTGACAATTTTCCTAGTTATCCTTGAAACATGAACAGGGAAAACCAATAAGTCACAACACTCACCAGAAATCCACATCACTTTCATCTATTCCACCAAATTCCTCAAACTTTTCAGAGACCTTGTATATTATATCCGACAGTATTTATTCATCAAAATTATTGTACAAATAATTGACTTGTATAAATAAATAACTTTTGTATTGTATTGAAAATTGACTCATCAAAATTATTGTATAATAAGTGATTTTTCCTAATTTGTTGTATAAATAATTGACTCTTGCTGCTTAATAGTTCTGAAAAAAATTTCAAACTGACTAACAAACATTTTTCAACTATTAATTCTGTTTGTTTACAATTCCTCACAATTGACAATTTTCCTGATCATCCCTGAAGCATTAACCGAGCAACTGAATGAGTCACAATTCATATCAGAAATGTACATTACTTTCGTCTATTCCACCAAATCCCTCAAACTTTCAGAGACCTTGTGGATTACCATCAAAGAATATTTACGCATCAAAATTATTGTATAAATAATTGACTTTTGCATTGTATAAATAATAGACTTTTGCATTGTATAAATAATTAACTCGTCAAAATTATTGTATAATAAGTGACTTTTTTTCTAATTTATTGTATAAATAATTGACTTTTGTTTCTTAATAGTTTTGAAAATGATAAACCAATACTTTTCAACCATCAATTCTTCTTTCTTGCAATTTCTCACAACTGACAATTTTTCTGATCATCCCTGAAACGTGAACCGAGCAACTGAATGAGTCACAACTCAGACCAGAAATCCACATCACTCTCATTCACTCCACCAAAATCCCTCAAACTGTCAGAACTCTATGTAATATCCTCAGACTTTATTACTCATCAAAATTAAATCAATTATTTTAATTCATCATCAATCAATCATTTTTTATTTACTCATCAAAATTGTATGAATAATTGACTTTTGTATTGCATAAATAATCAACTCATCAAAATTATTGTATGATAAGTGACTTTTTTTTTAATTTATTAAAATAAAGTTGTATAATAAATAATATAAATAATAACTTTGATGCTGAATAAATAATATTTAATTAAATAAATAAAATAAAATAAAAATAATAATTGACTATAAATAAATTGACTTTTGATGCTTAATAGTTTTGAAAAAAAAAATTTCAAAAAATGCCAAACAAACACTTTCAACCGTTAATATTTACTCATCAAAATTATTGTATAAATAATTGACTTTTTGCATTGTATAAATAATTGACTCATCAAAATTATTATATAATAAATGACAATTTTTTAAATTTATTGTATAAATAATTGACTTTTGATGCTTAATAGTTTTGAAAAATAGTCAAAAATGACTGCTTTCCACCCATCAATTCATGTTTACAATTCCCATAACTGACAATATCCCTGGTCATCCCTGAAATACGACCCGAGCAACTGAATGAGTCACAACCCAGACCCAGAAATCCACATCACTTTCAAACTACTCTACAAAATCCGTCAAACTTTCAGAGACCTTGTGTATTATTACTATCCGAGAATGTTTACTCATCAAAATCAATGTATAAATTATTGGCTTTTATACTGTATAAATAATTGACTTTTGATATTTAATAGATTTGAAAAAATCTTCGAAAATGGCAAAAAAAAAAAAAACACTTTTCAACCATCAATTCTTCTTGTCTACAATTCCCACAACAGGCAATTTTCCTGGTCATCCCTGGAACATGAACCGCTCAACTCAATGAATCACGACCCAGATCAAAAATCCACACCACTTTCATCTACTCCACCAAATCCGTCAAGCTTTCAGAGCCCTTGTATATTACACTCTGAGAATATTTACTCATCAAAATTATTTTATTAATAATTGATTTTTCTATTGTATAAATAATGGATTCATTAAAATTATTGTATAATAAGTAACTTTTTTTTAAATTTATTGTATTATAAATGCCTCTTTTTTTATTTTATTGTATAAATAAATGACTTTCGATGATTACAAAATGACAAACAAACACTTTTTGATCATCAGTTCTTCTTTGCCACAACTGACAATTTGCCTGGTCATCCCTGGAACATGAGCTGCTCAACTGAATGAGTCACAACCCAGACCCAGAAATCCACATCACTTTCATCTACTCCACCAAATCCCTCAAACTTTCAGAGAGCTTGTTGTATTACCCTCCGAGAGTTGATGCAATATCTCTTAGCCGGAGACTTTAATCCCCCTCTAAGAAGGGATGCCCATAACAATGGCGGGGTCAGTCTCCGGACCCCTCGCTGACCATTAGCGGGAGCCTTCTGGGCGGGGTTAATAGGCCATTCAAGACACAAAGTGCTATCTGGAGGATTATAAAACCCGCATTAACCCCCATCGACCCTGCTTTCATTCCTGCACATGCATAAATCACGGCCGCCTGCCTTTTGGGATGGCCTTGCTTCGGATATTACTTTTCGGTAAGAGGTCTGAGACTTGCATTTCATGCAAAGTCATCGATTATTTCTTTAAAAAATAATCGCAATCGATTGTTCTGATAGAATTTTAATGGAATAAATAGGGCTTTGTAAAAATAAGTAAAACTAATCAAATAATAAAATCTTGAATTGATTTGCTTAGACTATAAATAATATTTAGTGAGAAAAACACATTTATATATAACATAAATGATCTAATACTTCAAAATGATCCGGGTAATTGCCAAATAATGAATTTTTCATTGAAAAACAACAGCAACTACGATAAAATTTAGATTTTATATACAGAGGTTGCCTCCAGTAAATTTTTTAAACACATTTTGTTTCTTAACCAAGAAAAAAAATCGATATGACCATATAAGATGTGATAGAAAAATTGATATCTTCATGACCAAGATAGTTTTTTACATATTTTTCTTGTCTTTATAAAATTATTATAAGTACAATATGAAGTATTGAATAAGGAAACAATGGAAAATGTTCTTTCACACTGAAGAACTATAAATGCTTTGTTATGAAATTAACAGCTCTCTAATTTGTCAAGTGAATATCGAATTACGAACTAAATCACCTGCGGAACAGCTGAAAAATGCTGATGTTTTCATTTATTAATTAAACACTGTGAATAAAAAAATATGACATATACTTATAAACTACAATAACGGTAAAATTTAAATTTTACATACAGAGATTACCAGCAATTTACTCAGTAATTTTTAATACTATAATATAATTACTCAGTAATTCTTTTTTTCCTTAATGGCAAAAGTGGTTTTTCCACGCATTTTTTATTTCCTTATAAAATCATTGTAAGTGCAGTTTGAAATATTGATTAATGAAACAATGGATAATATTTTTCACACTGAAAGACTATAAATGATCTGTTATGAAATTAATTGCTCTCTAATTCGTTGAGAGAATATCGAATTAAGAACTAAATCACCTGCTGTGCAGCTGAAAATGCTGATGTTTTTATTAATTCATTGAACACTGTGAATAAAAAAGATCACGCCGTATACTTATAAAGCTGTTAAATAGATCAGATAAGTAGTTTACGTGATTAATCTTGGATGTTACGTAAATAAAAAAAAAAAAGACTAAATAAATAAATACTGGTTTCACAGCTGCTGTTTTCAACTGCGTTGAATCTAGCTAGCTGCATTTTTTTGTTTATGTTTTGCAAAAATTAATGGATTATGCTGTGAAGGATTAGGGCATTTAGCGCGTCTATTATAGGGCAATGAAGTATTTTTTTTATTGCCTATCATCTTTCAGACACATTATATATGTATCAAACGTACACGAGACGCTTGATGTAATCAACATTTCATTATCTCTATAATCAACTAAGATGAATAATCATGCTCTAGTTTCTGTAATGCTTTTTATTTTTTTAATTTTTGCTTACAAAAAATGAATTGACCTGTTTAATCAACAACATTCCAAGTTAATGAAGTCAATAATAATTTTGGTCAAATCATCTTTTAATTATGATAATTAGATTAAAAGTATGGATGCCGAAAGAAAGATCAGAATCTACCAAACTCACAGCTGAAATTTAAATTAAAATAATATTTTTTAAACCATAGTAATCAGAGTTTTTATATCTTATCAAAATAAGAAATTGTATTTCAGATGCCATCTTTTATAATGAAAATAATAGTAAAAATTAATTTTTAAAAAATTCATAAAAAATGAGGTGAATCCAGTAATGTGATAACTTTATTAGTATTCATATGATTAGCATATATTAAACTAAAAAAAAATAGAGAAAAACTTTTATTTATTGAATTCATATTTTGTTTTTGTTGTAATCAGAGTTGAAGTATCATATCAAGGTAATAAATTGTATTTCAGTTGTAAATTTTAATCATGAAAATAATAGTAAAAACTTATTTTTTTAAAAATTCATAAAAAATGAAGAAATCAGTAATGTGATACCTTTTGGTATTCGTACGATTAGAATATATTGAACTAAAAAAAATAAAAAATAAACTTTTATGTGCTGAATTCATATTTTTTATTTTTATTGTAATCAAAGTTGTAATATCATATCAAGATAATAAATTGTATTTCAATTACCATTTTTTATCATGAAAATAATAATAAAAAATTAATTTAAAAAATCATAAAAAATGAGGCGAAATCAATATTGTGATACATTTTTGTATTTATATGATTAGTATATATTTTGAACTAAAAAATAGAAAAAACTTTTATGTACTGAATTCAAATTTTGTTTTCATTTTTTGAGATAAGAGAAACTTAACTATGATGGTCCTTTTTTGAGTTTTGATTAGAGATTTTGATAGGGGAAACTCAGTTCAAAATTCAAAAAACGAAACCGAACAGATTTTCTAGTGTCTACACGGAATGTCTATATGCTGGAAAGCCTTTCTGTTAGTTTGTCACATAGATAATCATAATTCCACCACTCCCCAATACAACCTAAATAGAGCTGAATCTGCCACAACTCTGCCCTTTTAATGAAGAACAATCTCAGATCAAAATCAGCTGCTATTTGAAAACGAATACTTTTTGTTTTATCTTTGAAAATATCTACTAGTTTTTTTATTATAGAAAAATCAATCGCCTTTGTAATATATTATTTTCAAAATCAGTTTTCATTTATTTGAGAGAAAAAGTTGTCAAATTAAAGTGTTATTATCACATAATATAAAAAATTATGAAATTGAAATCATTATAAGTGATATAAATTTTATAGTGATTGTCATTTCGACATGATAGAACGAGGTGAATTATTAGGACGAATTGACTATATTAGGACGAATCAATGCTTCATCAATTTGAATGAACGAATCATTTCGATTTTAATTGAACGATACAAATTTCAGATATTAAAAAAAATGAACATTTAATGAACTGATATTAAACATGATATTAAAAGGAACATTTAAAATAAATGCTGTAAATTAAAATGTCACATTACATCAACTCTTACATTAATAATAAAAAACAGAATTATGAGACTAAATTAAAAAAAAAAAAAAAAACAACTTAATTGAAGTAAAATTATTTTTAATTAAAAGAAAAAATAAACTCACGTAAAACTACAAGTAAAATATATAACATTTCCTAAAACTTTTATCGATAAATAAACTTAAACAGTTCTTTCAAAATATTATCATCCTATATTTTTATTGAAATTTTCTAAGGATATATCTAAATACAACTAATTTTAAATTTTCTGTTTTTTGGAAAAAAAAAAAAAAAAATTTGATTAATTATCTTTGAATTACAACATTTGCATTACAGTGTTAGGTATTTTTATATGATTTTAAACGCTATCTTTAAATTTTAAATCTCTTATTGTTTATAAATTTATTCAATTGAACTCATAGAATTTTCAGGTTTGATATAAGCGTTTTAACTTCTAATAGTTTTAACGTTAATATAATACAACAGAATTCCAAAACTTTTAATTTTATTGTGGATTTGACTTCCAAAATATTAAAAATATGTAATAATATATTTAATATAAACGACTTGAATGTTGAAAATGTACAAAAAATTACGTTGTAAAGAACGTGATATCACAAGTTCCAAAGCAATTTAAAATACACATACGTCTAATAATGTCCTTTTGAGCAAATTGTTTCACACAAAGTTTGTGAATTCGAATATCAAAAATAATTTTTATTGACTATTACGTGATCAATCCGAAATCTAAGATTAAAAACTGTAAATCAAGAAAATTAAGTCTCGTCTCAATTAAGAAAATCCTAAATTCTAAATATCCACATTATGTAACTCACAGTTCATAAAAAGGAAAAAAATGGAGTCAGATATATAATTTTTGTGCATAATTTTTGAAAACATCTATATAGTGTAAAAACAGGTTTAGGTCTACCAAGATTATGGTGGCCTGATGGCCAAATGACTAGCGCTCTGGCCGTTGGTACCACAGTCTTCATGGTTTGAATCTTGGGCTCATTATAATTAACCTTATTTCCCTTTTTCAATTCCTTCTATTAGTTCTCATTCTCCTATATATATTTTGTTCAAATTTTCAATCATTCATAAAATACTTTTTATTCATCCACTAAAGTTCAAATACATTTTTTTGAACTTGTAGTGGAGGACACTTGATGCTAATACAGTTTTTTCCAATATTAATTCTATAATTAAATTTAATTAATTCATTTTAGTTTTTAGATTTAAGTTGTATATATCTACCAATAGATGGCGCCAGATAAACTTAAAAAATGAATGAAAATTGTTTATAAAGGACTTTCTGCAATATAGTGAAAAAAAATAGGGAATTGACTATATAAATTTCTTTTTTTGTATTACTTGTTCATAATTCTATGAATTGAGTGAATGTATTATCATGTCATAACTTTACTTTCAACAATCACTACTTACAACAAGTATCAAATGACGAAACATAAAACTTCATTAAAAAAAAAAATAAGAAATCTTAAATTAATTCATATGCAACCACAACGAAAATTTTATTCCACATTTATAAACAATTTATTCTTAATACAGATAATAATTTCTATGAATTCATCGAATACGACATCACGCCAAATACACAAATTAAATTTTTTTGCAATAATCATATTGCTGAAACCACATACTCAACAAAAAAAAATCTTCTCAAAATGGAAATGCTATACAAAGGCGCAAGAAACCGCAAAAAAAAAAAATTCCACTGCACTGTAAAAACGAGATTTCCTAAATTTCTCTTGGCATGGCCAGACCATCATGCATAATGCAGGCGAAGGTGGGAGGGGATGGGGGGGGTCCGAGGTATTAAAACCGTGGCCCCTTTGATGTTTAGAGGGAACCGTGATAGATAGGGGTTAGAGGAACCAAGAGAAAAGTCAAAGCAGTTGGCTAAATATTTAAACACCTACACCTTTCGTCATTATTGCAGAACGCACGCCAATGGTAAGGGTTGCTGGTGTCTTGGCTAGGACGCCTAAGGAGCGCCAAAATCTGAACATGCCGTTCTGAAACTGTTAGTTTTTGCTTAGAGGTTGGAAAGTAACATTATTAATAATATTTTAAGAGTTTATTATTTTAATAAAAGGTTTTGAAAAAATATCTTAATGTTCATATTTCATGCATGTATTTTGCCAAGTGGTTGCTGTGTCTTGGTAGGAAGATTTTAAGATGACCCTAAATGAAAACACGTTCTGAAACTGTTAATTTTGCTTAGAGGATGGAAAGTAACATTAATAATATTTTAAGAGTTTAATTTTTTTAATAAAAGGCTTTGAAAAATGTTTTAATGTTCATTTTTCATATGTATTTTGCCAAGTGGTTGTTGTGTCTTGTAGGAAGATTTTATGATGACCCACAATCAGAACATAGGCGTTCTGAAACTGTTAATTTTGCTTAGAGATTGGAAAGTAATGTTATTAATAATAATTTTTCGTTTTTTTTTAAATAAAAAGGTTTTGAAAAAAATATTTGAATCTTCAGATTTCATACATGTATTTTTGTCAAGTGGTAGCTGTGTATGGGTAGGAGGATTTTAAGATGACCCTAAATGAAAAACGTTCTGAAACTGTTAATTTTGCTTAGAAGATGGAAAGTAACATTAATAATGTTTTAAGAGTTTAATTTTTAATAAAAAGACTTTGAAAAATGTTTTAATGTTCATTTTTCATATGTATTTTGGCAAGTGGTTGTTGTGTCTTTGTAGGAAGATTTTATTATTTATGATGAGCCAAAATCAGAACATAGGCGTTCTGAAACTGTTAATTTTGCTTAGAGTTTGAAAAGTAATATTAATAATAATATTTTAAAAATTTCATTTTTTTAATAAAAGGTTTTAAAAAAAATATTTTGATGTTCATATTTCATATATATTTTCAAAATGGTTGTTGTGTCTTCTTAGGAAGATTTTAAAATGACCCAAAATCAAAACATAGGCGTTCTGAAACCGTTAGTTTTGCTCAGAGATTGAAAAGTAACATTATTAATAATATTTTAAGAGTTTATTTTTTTAATAAAAGATTTTGAAAAAATATTTTAATCTTCATATTTCATATGTATTTTGCCGAGTGGTTGTCATGTCTTGGTAGGAGGATTTTAATATGACCCAAAATCAGAACATAGGCGTTCTGAAACTATTAATTTTGCTTAGTGGTTGAAAAGTAATATTAATAATAATATTTTAGTTTATTTTTTTAATAAAAGGTTTTGAAAAAATATTTTAATGTTCATATTTCATACATGTATTTTTCCAAGTGGTTGCTTGTGTATAGGTATGTGGATTTTAAGCTGACTCAAAAACAAAACACGTTCTGAAACTGATAGTTTTGCTTAGAGATTGAAAAGTAACATTATTAATAATTCCTTTTTTTAATAAAAGGTTTAAAAAAATATTTTAAAGCTCGTATTTCATATTTATTTTGCCGAGTAGTAGTTGTTGTGTCTTGGTAGGAAGATTTTAAGATGACCAAAAATCAGAACATACGTAATATTAAAAAAAAAAATTAAACTCTTAAAAGATTATTATTAATGTTACTTTCCAATCTCTAAGCAAAATTAATAGTTTCAGAATGTCTATATTCTGATTGTGGGTTATCTTAAAATCATCCGACCAAGACACAACAACTACTCGGAAAAATACATATAAAATACATACATTAAAATATTTTTTCAAGATGTTTTATTAAAAGATAAGCTCTTAAAAGATTGTTATTAATGTTACTTTCCAACCTCTAAGCAAAACTTTCATTTTGTTCATTTAAAATTTCATATGTATTTTGCCGGGAAGTTGTGTCTTGGTAGGAGAATTTTAAGGTGATCCAAAATCTGAACGTAGAATTCTGTTAATTTTACATAAAATTTTAAACTTAGCATTGATAAAAAATATTTATTGTAAGAAATGTTATTTATAGGCTTAAAATCCCAATGCATCGATACCTGATTTTTTCCCAATTATTTATGGATAACGACGGCAAGAATGCATTAAACCTATTGGAATCTTTGCCTTCATTATCTATTAAATATTAATTTTAGCAGTATCAACACATGAATGAACTTCAGTTATTCAGACTAATAAATAATAGTTATACATACAATCAGTTATTTATATTATCAGTTATTTATACAAAAGTTCAGTTATTATATCAATAGTTTATACTAACTTCATTAATTATATCAGTTGTTTATACTAAGTTGTTTATATTACATCCACTTATTATATCAGTGTTTATGCATATTCACTTATTATATCAGTTGTTTATACTAAGTTGTTTATATTACATCCAGTTATTATGTCAGTTGTTTATATATTCACTGTTATTATATCAGTTGTTTATACATATTCAATTATTATATCCAGTTGTTTTATACTAAGTTGTTTATATTACATCCTGTTATTATATCAGTGTTTATGGATATTCAATTATTATATCAGTTGTTTATATCGGTTCAGTTCTCATTATTTAGTTAATATACTAATAAATAAGTGAAGGCAATTATTTAAAGTATAAATAACCTCTGATTGGTTTAAGATTTATTTAGACTGTAAGAATGCTACATATGACTTAAAAAGTTTATGTATTTATGGTGTTCATCAAAAATGGGGGGCAGGAATGGAAAAAGGAAGTGTTTAGTTGATAGCTGTATATTTTAAAAAATAAATAAAATATTGCTATTACATGTGATGTTTTGATTTTATAAAATAATAGCAGATATGTCTCTGCTTTTCTGGCTAAAAAATAAAACATTTTCAGTCTTTTTTTCGAACACTTTTCAGTTTTGATGAATTTTATTTTATTTAAATTTTATTTTTTTATTTATTTCAGTCTTGAGGTATTAAATTTTATTTTAATTAAATTTTATTATTTTTTTTATTGTTTTATTTTTAATTTTTTTTTGTTTATTTCAGTCTTGATAAATTTTATTTTATTTATTTATTTTATTTTATTTTGGATACGGTGAAATGCACAAGGAAAAACTTTAAAAAAAAACAACATCATTTGCGAGTACAAAAACATGTGATGAAGTTTAAAAAATTAAAATTGTAAAAAAAAAAAAATGTCATGAATCAATATGTATAACTGAAATGGATTTAAAATGCAAAAAAAAAAAAAAATTCGTAAGCCTATATAACAGAATATTTAAAACAATTTAACAAAATATGCAATCACTTAAAGTTAAAAAATTTCCCATTGTAATTTCACAATAATTTTTAAAAAAAAAAAAAAAAAAAAAGGAAATGATTATGCCATATGACTTCAGTTTTGAGCACCATCAGATGGCACCATACTCTAAATGGAATTTCAATTATGATATAAAAATTTTTTGTTATTTGATTAAAAAATAACTTAAGGCAATTATTTAGTGATTTTCGGCTACGCAGATGATAAAGAATTTAACCTCCAAATGTTATAGTTTTGAAAGTTAGACAGGAATATGCACCTTTTTTATATGAGAGATAAATTTAAAAAAATAAGTAAATTTTATAAAATATATAAGGTAAAAGTATTATAAATAAAAAGGTTAAAATAAAAGTTATTTATAAAAAAATACGCGACTCTGTCCTTCGCTAGGTTTTTGTTGTTTAATCTTAACATGTAAAAAAAAAAGAAAATAATATAATTCGTACCATATGCCCAAATTAATCTTTGGAACAGAATAAGAGGTTTGTACTCTACTCGCATCCCAAAGGCACTTAAGCGTATTTTCCACAATCAATTAGGATTAATTTTTATTTTTAATTTAATCAGTTATACCTCACGCATAACTTTATACGATATGATGTGGATATTTTTGAAGTGCTGTTATTATCAGCAACAGTTTAGTACCTGAAACAAATGGTAATGAAGCAAATTTCCCGCATTGGACAAATAATAAAAGAGAATAATTTATTTCTCGTGTATTTGATTAATTTAATAAAATATGATATTGCCAAATGCTAGGAATTTTAACCTGAGGCCATTCATCTTTGAAATGAAGAGTTTCAGCATTATCAAGATTTCTCAAAGGAAGCTTATAATAATACTCCTAATTTTGTTATCCATTTCGAAAATTGGAATGAAAATCTGCAAGAATGGCATCTAAGAATTGTTATCCTCCTTGAGTTCATAGGACTTTCTGACATTTGGGTTTATCTTCCCATCTCAGGCATACACAGAAAATTATAGACATCGCCTACCAGATTTCCAAATCAGAAATTTTAAGTGCAGTAGCCCAAAGCACCAAATCACTCCGATTCATTTAATGGAATTGTTACATATTCTCAATTTAGAATCAGTATTAATGTTTTTAATGAAATTTTTAAAAACCGAGTATTGCTACATATTTATTTTTGAATAACTTTATATTGAAACTTTTGTATCAAAAATAATTAACTTTAAATTTCCATGTAAAAGTTGTTTGATTTTATGCTATATTGTTTCATTATTTATTTATCTATTTGTTTTCCATTCATTTAGGTATTTCCAAATGCCGATCATCATAGAAAAAAAGATGGACGTATCTCCAATCAGCATAGAAGATGAAAAATCTGACATCTGGATCACTTTGGGAGTTGGAAATTAAAAAAAAATTTTAATAAACATTTATTTAAATCAATTGTGTTATAAAATCAGTGTTTGAATCTACTGTGTACTGAAATCTTTTAAACCTTAACTGTTAAATATTTGGTGACAGATTACTTTGCTTGTTGTTTGCTTATGAATTATCATTTGAGTTTCAAGATTCATGTGGCAATCTGAAGGCATGCAAGAAAAATGACTCTAAGGAAACTGATGAAAATAAATAACTTTTCAATTAACAAACATTTATAAATAAGCTTTTTTTTAACGATTACTTTGTTTGTTGTTTGCTTATGAACAATCATTTGAATTAAAAGATAGCCATTTATTTGAATTTCTTTCTTGTGAGAAGATATGCTAGAAAACTGACTCAAGCAAACTAGGAAAAAAATAACTTTTCAATTAACAAACTGGTTAAAAAAATCTTATTTATAAATGTTTGTAGATTGAATAGTTATTTCTTTTCATCAATTTCCTTAGAATCTTTTTACAGCATATCAACAGGTGTGACAAGATAAATCAAGTTATAAGCTTCTTTTTATCCTATTTTTTTTTTGCTTGTTATTTGCTAATGAAGTATCACTTGAATTATAAGATAGACTTTTATTTGAATTTGCAAATTCATGTGACAACACGAATCTAGGTTAAAAAGCGTATAACTTTTTTTTATCTTGTAACAGATATGCTGGAAAAATGACTCTAAGGAAATTAACAAGAAGGAATGTTGAATTAACATGAATGAATTGTTCTGTTTCAGCAAACAGATTAAAAAAAGCTTATTTATAAATATTTATTAATTGAAAAGTTATTTCTTTCCATCAGTTTCTTTAAAGTCCTTTTTCCAGCATATCTTCGGACTATCACAAGATCAAAAAAGTTATACGCTTTTTTTAATCTAGTACTTTTCTGGTTATTTGCTTGGGAAGTATCATTTGAGTTTCAAGATAGACTTTTATTTGCATTTCAAGATTCATATGACAACACGAAGATATGCTGGAAAAATGACTCTAAGGAAATTTATGAAAAGAAACAACTTTTCAATTAACAAAATTTATAAATAAACTTTTATTTAAAAAAACTTATCTTCATTCAAGCTTATAATCAACAAACAGCCCATGGTAATTCAGATTTAACTTTAAAAATGCATATTCATAACATTTCTGTAGAAACTGACATAAATTTATTAATAGTCATGTCGTATATTTTTAAGACTTAGACAATTACAGGAACACCTTCTCTAAAATATAGTTGACTAGCTTTAAAAAAACCTAAACCCGTAAGGATAAGTTTTTTATCTAAAAGATTTATTTAATTGCTTACAATTTATTCATTTTTTAAGATATTAATTCTAAGAGGTGGAGACAGTTGTTTTTAGACATCTACAATATTTATACGGAAAATATGAAGCACTACTTTATATATAAATTTCCAGTGAATTCCATCCCAGTTGGAATTGATGGAAACGAAAGGGCAGATCTTCTGGCCAAAAATCGGAACAGAAGAAGTTCCTGGACAGTGTCCTATCCCTCTTGACTCTTTTAGGAGAACTACACTCAAGAGCCAAAACATTATGACCATCTGTTAATAACGCGTTTGCCCATCTTTGGCGCGCAACACAGCTTCAACCCGCCTTGGCATGGATTAATACCACCACTTAATACCATTTAAATACCACTTCCACCTGATCACGTCAATCTCCGACGACCTTTTTCTTTGATAGCGTGTGGACGTCCAACACCATGTCGTCTACTGCTGGTTTCACCGTCATTCATCCACTTTGCATAGTACTAACAGCTGTAGATCGCGAACAACCCACGAGTCGTGCAGTTTCTGAAATACTTGTTCGAGCCTTCGAACCATTACAATTTGCCCTCTATCAAAGTCGCTTAGATCCGCAGCCTTTCCGATCACACACAAGAAGTAAGTGAAAGAATGATTCTTTAGACTCTCCAGCAGCAGTTAAATACCACTTCCACCTGATCACGTGCCTTCCACGTCATCCAGGCAGTTCATTGCAAAATGTAGGGGTGGTCATAATATTTTGGTTCTTGAGTGGATATGAGACAAAATTAAATCATCGTATATTAGTGAATTATTATCTAACACCAAAGCAAAAGTCTGGGATACAATCGGGGATGACTGGAAAAAATTAAGTGAAATAACTCGCAAGAGGGCTTTTTAATAATTTTAGATTATGAACTGGACACGATGTCTGGTTAAAATAGGGATTGTGAACTCTGATTGATATATGTGTTTTATGTAAGACAGAGAAACTGAATAAGGCCCATCTACTTATTTTCTCGGCAGTGAACTCTAACTTACCACAGATTAGTGGATTAGTGATGTGTGTACTCTTTACTGGAGGCCAGAGAAAACATGTCCTGATCACACTGGCTTTTATTATGGTGCGTCTGGCTTTTTAAATTTTTATCCTTAAAAGATTTAACTTGTTTTTAACTGTTTTTAAAACCGTTTGGTCAAGAATGTCTGGGAAGTATTTTCCTTTTGTAATTTTGATTTGCTTATATGTTCTTTTTGTTTCTACAGAGTGGGGAAATTTGTATGGATTGAGTTCCAATAAAGCCATAGGTAACAACAACAATATGAAACCAATATTTAAGTTCTCTGTTGGCTCTTTGTAGCAAATCTCTGTAAAAAAGTTGTACATTTGTGATACTTTTTAAAGCTTTTTTTTTTTTTTTAATCTGTCACTTTCTTTCCGTAGTAAATTAATTCTATAAATGCATGTACTAACAAAATCTATATTTGGAATGCCTTGCATTCTAAATTCTAAAATAACTACATGAGTTGATTTCCTTGGATTTTTCGGAAAAAATTGAATGTTAAAAATACGAGCATATGTAAAAAAAAAAAAAAAAAAAACTGTTGTAAGCTATATGTAATTATCTTTTTGTACTTATAAAATATTTTTTTCTCAAAATAAATTAAGTTTTTTTTTTTTTATTTCTTAATTTCTTTTTCAAAGCTATTATATTACATGGAATAAAATAATACTATTTATATGTAAACGAGTTCTTAACTATACTTAACTATTCACTAACATATTTTTGTTCCATTTAGAATAGTATCCATTAAATAAAACTAAACATACCACTTAAGAAATAATCAGATGCATGGGTTAATTATTCACATACATTACGCGTATATGTACATATAATGATTGAAATCATATTTAAATGAAAACATTAATCTAAACCTAAACTATTCTCTAATATGTCAAAACAAGTTTCTTTAAAAAAAAATTTTAACGTTTAAAATTCAATCCATCTTGACATTAACGTTAACGTCTGAGATGTTAATTATAATAATGTTTATGATTTCATTTGTTTTTAAATTTTTCTGAAAATTAAAATGGTCAAATTCAAAACATTTTGAGATTGCGTTCTTTTTCTCGTTTTTAAAGTATATTTTTAATATTCCAAATGTTCCAAAAAAAAAAAAACATCATTACGCCTATTTTTTACATTCTTGATTCTTTTTATTTGTATTTGAATTTTTGTATTAACGAAATAAATTAAATATTTGTGTATTATTTCTGCTTTCTTTCTTCATTACCTTGATTATTCTGCTACAATCTTTCTTGATTCTTGATTCTCTTTATTTATATTCAATTTTTTTGTTTTTAAAGAAATAAATTAAATACTTGTGTGTTATTTCTTCTGTCAATCTTTTGATGATTTTTTTTAGAAATGGATTCAAAATTATTAAAAAAAAATTTACTAAAAAATCTATTAAAAAGATTCAATGGTTTTTTTTTATAAGGATATTTTAGAATAAAATTCATTTAAATTATTTATTATTTTGAAATAACTTAATTAATTCAATAAATAATACCAATTAATTCAATAATAATAAATTAATTCAATAATAATAAATTAATTCAATAATAAATAATAATAATTCAATTAATAATAAGGTTCAATGGTCTTTTCATGTAGAAATTTTTAGAATAAAATTCATTTAAATTATTTATTATTTTGAAATAACTTAATTAACTTAACTCGATTAATCTAAAATAATTTACATGAAAACTAAATTACTAAATAGTTTCTATGTTTTGGACTGTCCTTTTATATATTTTTGTTTCTTTTTTAGATTATTTGATTTTGCTTCGATTTTTTAAGAAAATATTTTAGAAACACTGAAATATTTGGAAATAGTTTGAAAAATAATTTTTTTCAATTTTTTATTGTTTTTTTTTCTTAGCTGATTTATTTTTTTTCTTAGCTAAATTTATTATAGCAATATACATATCTATATATATTATTTAATCAATTTGGCAACGCCTGATTATGTCTGCTAATAACAATATAAATGAATAACATTGTTATTGTCTGTCCTTATATATTTTTATTTCTTTTTTTAGATTTTTTTTTTTTTTTTTTGAAACATTGAAATAGTTCGAATAGGTTTTGAAATAGTTTGAAAAAAAGTTTTTTTTTCCCGATTTTTTTATGATTTTCCTTTCATTTTTCACTGATAACTTTTTTCTTAGCTGAATTTATTGTAGCAATATATATATATATTGTTTCATCAAAGTTGGCAACGCCTGATTATGACTGCTAATATCAATATAAAGGAGTAACATTGTTATCTGTCTTGTATGTTTTTATTTCTTTTTAGTTTATTTGACTTTTGTTCTATTTTTATAAAATTTTTTAGAAATATTAAAAATATTTCGAAATAGTTTGAAAAAAATTGTTTTCAATTTTTTATAGTTTTTCTTTTCACTTGTTTTTTTTTTTTTTTCTTAGTTAAATTTATTATAGCAAAAAAAAAAAATTATTTAATCGAAGTTGGCAACGCCTTTTTTTTAAGTCTGCTAATAACAATATAAATTAGTAACATTGTTATTGTCTGTCTTTGTATATTTTTATTATTTTTTTTTTTTTTTAGGTTATTTGATTTTTGTTCTATTTTCTGAATTTTTTTTTAAAAACAATAAAAATAGAACAGCTGTTTTGCTATTTTTGAATTTTTTTAAAAACAATAAAATATTTCGAGCAAATTTTGAAATAGTTCGAAAAAATATTTCTTTTGAATTTTTATGGTGTTTCTTTTTATTTTTCACTTACAATTTTTCTTAGTTAAATTTATTATAGCAAAAAAGTATACATTATCTAATGAAAGTTGCCAACTCTTGATTATGTCTGTTAGTAACAATATAAATGAATAACATCGTATATAAATACTATTATATTTTTTTCGTGGTTATAACGTAAATGAAGAAGAAAAAATTCACCACAAGAAGCGAAAAGAATTTTAGTTGGCAAACCTCTGCAAAAGTTGTGCTCAACGAGTGGTCTGCCTTTGCTTTCCACTTAACAACCGCAGACATTACTTCCAGCAGCGAACGCAAGGTGGCGCGAACATAAAAGTCAAAGCCGATTGCCAGGTGTGCTCCGGAATTACCGAATAAAGATAGAATTCTCGGCGCGTTACTGTTTTCCATTGCTAGTTTCAGACTAATAAAACCGGCTAGGGCTCCATATATCTTCCGCCGGGCCACGAATGGCCGCTGGAACAACTGGAATGCCACAAAACAAAAGTGAACCGACGCTCTTCCGCGGGGGCCCCTAAGATTACATGTTGTAATAAATGGATGGAAAAAACACTGCTTGTAAAAATTTTATGGAAACGTAATCTTTACTTATTTATTTTTGCCTCCCACTATCCCTCTTTGCTTGCTGCCTGCTCGGGAAATTTTAACCAAATATATCGATGTTGGATTTCGGAGTGAATGTGATGAAATTAAATTTTGTTGTTCGAATAGTTTATTTTTAACCTTAAAAGGTTTAAAGGTAAAAAATTCTTTATCTAAAATGTCATTAAAAAATATGCCACAAAAATAGCATTGTATATCGTATACCAATACCTAGGGGGCCTGATGGCAGAGTGGTTAGAGCTGTGGCGCTCAGTGCCACATGTTTCGGGTTCGAATCCCAGTGGTGCCATGGATGGCTATTGTGGTTCGGAATCCACATTAAACTGTAGGTCCCGGTCTGTGATCCCGGCCTAACGTGTGCACAAAATGACCGTGGAGCGACAACCAAACCAATACCTATTATATCATAGATTAATTATATTATTCAGAAAAGCCTTAAATGAATTCATTTAAGGATATTTTTAAAGTGATTCAACATAATATTTTATTTTAGGTAATAATCCTTATTCTGTATGCTCCTCCTACTTTTGTCTTTGTTTAGTTGCCATATCCTGTAGTCATTCGCATTTAGCGTCTTGATAACCAATCGGCTAACGCTGTGGCGTTTGATACACATGTTTCATGATCTAATCCTGGCGATGGCATGGGTGTTTGTGAGTGTTTCGTGTGAGGATGTTTTTTTTTGTGAGTGTTTCGTGTGGCATGGGTGTTTGTGAGTGTTTCAGAATCCACGTTGAACTCTAGGTCCCTGTCTATTTAGCCGAAAGTAGAAATCTTCACTTATTTATTTTTGGCTCTCTCTATCCTTCTTGCTTGCTGCTTACTCAAGAAATTTTTAACCAAATATATCGATGTTGGATTTTGGACTGAATGTGATGAAATTAAATCTTGTCGTTCGAATAGTTTATTTTTAACCTTAAGAGGTTTAAAGGTAAAAAACTTTATCTACAATGCCATTAAAAATATGCCATAAAATAACATTGTATATCGGATACCAATACCTATTATACTATTGTGTTCAAAAAGTAAGACCAATTTTCAATTTAAAATTCCCAGGGCTTATGGAATTTCTTTTTTTTTTTTTTTTTTCTCCTTTTTTAGGTTGTTGGCACTGTCCTTGACATCTGTGTGAAATTGAACGTCAGAATATTCATTAGTGTTTGAGTTACGCATGGCTTTGTGAGACTAATACCGGTGGTTTTGAAATGTCTGGATTAATTGAGAAAAAAGAACTTGCATTAAATTTTGTTTGCAGAAACGTATAGAATGTTGCAGAAGGCATTCGGTGAGCAATCCTATATCGGAAAGAAATGTTTAGAAGTTGTATAAACAGTTCAAAAAAGGCAGAGAACGCGTTGAAGACGAAGAGCCCTCTGGTCGACCAACAACCTCAACCGACGAAGCTCACGTCCAAAAAATAAAGATTTGATGCTTGCAAACCGTCGATTAACAATTAGAGACCTTACTGCTGATGTTGGAATTTCAAAAGGATCGGTCAATTCCATTTTGGGCCTCAAACGCATCAAGTATCGATTGGTACCGAAAACACTAAATGCGCCAGCTCACACTGCATTGATTCTTCATGACTTTTTCGACAAAAATGAAACCCATATCGTTCCACAACCACCGTATTCTCACAGTGCGACTTCTGGCTATTCCCTAAACTCAAAAGACCACTCCGAGGACACCGTTTTGAGTCGATTGAAGAGATTCAACGTGAATCTCCGAGCGCTTTGAATGCCATTCCAGCCGATGACTTTTAGCATGCATTGAGGATTGGAAAAAGTTTGCATAAGTGCATTGTGTCTGGGGATTGCTTAGAAGACGATGAAATAAATTAGGAAGAATAAATAAAGAGTTTTTGAAAAAAAAAAAAATTGGTCTTACTTTTTAGGCATAGTAGTATCATAGATTAATTATATTGTTCAGAAAAGTTTTAAATGGATTCATTTAAGAATATTTTTAAAGTGATTCAACATAATATTTTTATTTTATGTCCTAATCCTCAATCTGTGTGATCCTCCTATTTTCGTCTTTGTTTATCTGTCATTTCCTGTACACATTCGCGTTTGCGAACTGATAGTCAATTGTCTAGCGCTCTGGCGTTTGGTAAAAAAAAGGCTTCATGTACGAATCCTTGCGATGGGCATGGATGTTTTGTTAGTGGTTCGGAATCCACGTTGAACTCTAGCTCCTGTCTATTAAGTCGAAAGTACGTAATCTTTACTTATTTATTTTGGCTCTCTCTCTATCCTTCTTGCTGCTATTCGGAAATTTTAACCAATTATATCGATGTTGGATTTTGGAGTAAATGTGATGAAGGTAAATCTTGTTCCGAATAGTTTATTTTTATCCTTAAGAGGTTTAAATGGGCTTTTTTATTGCCCTTGTCTGAAAATGTTGTTAAAAAATGCCATAGAAATGACATTGTATATCGTATACCAATGGCAATAGCTATTATACAGATTAATTGTATTGTTCAGAAATACCTTAAACGAATTCATTCACAATATTTGATGGGCATTTTTAAAATGATTCAACATAATATTTTATTTTATACTGTCATCACCTCATTCTGTGTCGCTCCTCCTATTTTTTATCTTA